>PVKM010020078.1:0-23662 GCA_004027735.1 Carollia perspicillata | reverse complement strand
TTATCCCCCTTAATTTCCAGATACTCTGGCAGCCTATATAATAACTCTATCCACAGAAACTAATAAGACAGCAGCTTTCTGCTTGAGCTCCATCTGCCAGGCATAGACTGAGGAGTGCCCTTACAGAAAAGCTGTATAAATGTAAATCTAACCTAGATGCGTCCTTTTATCAATGGTCAAATCCCCTCTAGTTACTTCTCTCTTTTGATCACTCCCCACTGACATCAACCTGTTGACACTTTTTAAAAGATTTTATTTATTTATTTATTTAGCTATCTATCTATCTATCTATTTATTTTTAGAGAGTGAGGAAGGAAGGGAGAAAGAGAGGGAAAGAAACATCAATGTGCACCAGTTGGCTCTCACACGCCCCCAGCTGGGGGCCCAGCCCACCACCCAGGCTTGTGTCCTCACTGGGATTCGAACCGGTGACCTTTTGGTTTGCAGGCCAGCACTCAATCCACTGAACCACACCAGTGAGGGCCAAACTGTTGATTTTTAAATATATATTTCATTTTTATAGAATTTATAAGTATTATTTACAGTAGAGTTAGCTCAGTGCAGGCTACTGTCTTTGGTATATGTTCTCAGATATTTTTCCCTCTTCTTTTTCCCTTTTATTTTTCCCTCTGTGTTAGACCAGTGTAGAATAGCAAATTGTAAAATTTTAAGGCTGGAAGAGCCCTCGGGACATTGTTTAATGTCCATTTGATGCACCAAAATCCACTTATAACTCATCACCATTTGAATCATCTCAGGCCATTTTTTCCCATTCCGCTTTTTTAACACCTTATTTTTTTGAGATTATTCTGTGTAAAAATTTGCCTAATTTCTGTTAGGTTTGATTCGCTCAAGAAACCAGATGGACACAACGAGCTAAGGAGCAGGGTTTATCAGCAGGAATAAGAGGGAAAATGGAGCCAACGTAGGGAGGCTGGGGAGTCAAGCAAAGCAGATTAAGACTCACTTGGTTGTTCTTAGGGTAGCGTTTTCAAGGGCAAAAACCCACGAAGGGTAACTGGTTAGGGTGTCAGAGTCTGATTGGCTAGAGCTGGTTGCTGGGTGCCGTTTCTGCTGATCATTGTTCTTGATACATCTCATCAGGCTCAAGTTAAAGCTGCATCCTGTTATGCCAGATAGGCCGACCACAGACCCCAATCTTAGTTAGGCATCTGTTTGTCCTGGGTGGGGTCGGCAGGCACTTTCCCAGGCTACAGTTTCCCACAGTACAGTTTTCCCACCTGGTGATTTTCCATTCCTCCTAGGCCTACCTAGGTCTGTCAATTTCTACCTCCATCTTCTGGTTTTAATTCTGTAGACTAGGGAAGCCTAACCACATAAGAAGTTTCCCTTAATCATCACAACAGTCAGGTGATATAGATACTCTTTTTCCTATTGTTCCCTAGTGGTAGTTTCTCCACTCCCCATACTATTTCAGTTAGGTTATGCTTACTCATAGTCAAGGCTTCATTTCACAACCTCCCTTGAAGCTGATGTAGCCATGAGATTCTATGCATTGAGATGGAAGAGAAATCTCCTCTAACCAGAGGATCCTTTCTTAAATAGAGTTGAAGCCCTCTGGCCATCTTCTGTCATTACTTCTCCTTCTTTTTTTTTTAATCCCACCTGAACACAAGTTTTTATTGATTTGAGAGAGAGAGAGAGAGAAAGAGAAACATCAGTTGGTTGCCTCTCATATGTGCCCTGACCCAAATCAAAACCACAATGTAAGTATTTGCCCTGATGAGGAATCGAACCTACATCCTGCATCATGGAATGATGCTCCCACCAACTGAACCACCCGGCTAGGACTCATCACTTTTTCCATCTGATTCCTGAAATTATGTAGTGTTTGGAGCATAGCTACTGCTTTTGACCATAAAAATGTGGTCCATATCTTAAGAATAGCAGAGTTCAAAGAAGTCTGGCCCCAAGTCTTTTATGGAGCAGGCTCTGCATCTTCTACCCCTGGATTTGAGGTGGAGTAAAATGTAGTTTATCTTTTTAAAGCCCCATATTTTTAGGTATCTGTTAATGGTAGCAGAACCTAATCCTAAGTGAAATCCCTAATTTCCAGAAGAAAGTATTAAGCTTTTGGGTGGTCAAATAACTTACAGGAGAAGTGGAAAGCAGAGCTTGGATTTACACCAGGATGGCCTGACAGCTGCAAAGTGTATGTGGACCACTGGCCTGCACACCACCCTATAACTATGAGTGCATTAGCTGTTCCATATACTTTTTTCCCCCCTTTTGAGCCAATTTTCGTGTATTGTCATCAGACCAGAGAACTAAGCTCAGCCATTGTCCTTGAGTTACATTTATTTATTTATTTTTGGTTAGGTTTGGCCTCTGATTTTAACTCATTTTAGATTACATTGCTTTTGGATTATATTATAGGATATTGTCAATCTTTCCAAGTTTTGTAATATGTAAAATATTAGTGAATGATGCACATTTGAAGTAGGAAGGGCTCAGGGTTATGATATAGCTGTTATAGCTACCAGCCTATCATGGCCATTTGCCCATGTCAACCAAAACAAACAAACAAACAAACAAACAAACAAACAAACAAACAAACAAACAAACAAACGGTTTAGGCTATTATAAAGAACAAAAGGCATTTATATGAACAAAAAGATTGCAATCTGGGAGGTGCAGATCCTGGCTGCTACCCAAATTGCACTCCCGAGAGAACAAAGACAAGCAGGGTTTATAAAGGCAAAATCCCATAAGTGAGTTTTTCATTTATATCATCCATGGATTCTTGATAGTTTAACAAGGAATGGTTAGTACAGTACGCACGTGAAGAATGCTGCTCTGTCAAACACATTGGCTCCTTGCAAATGGTCCAGTTGTCGTGCTAGGGAGAAAGTAAAGTCTAGGAGGTGGTTTTGTGGTAGCTTAAAAGTTCAAAAGTTCATCGGTAGGACACGCATAAGACAGACTCTTTTGTGACAACCTCGCTCCATTTTAGTTCCCTTGACACAAATGAGTCACACCTAGCAACTAGTGGTGAGCATTGTAACTGGTTCCCGTTGGTGGATAGCTTATAGCAGTTTTATGCTGAGCCAATGACAGCATTAAAAAGATACATATACCTGCTTCCACACATTCTTTCATTTTTCCTTTCTTTCTTTTATACCCCCCTTTCTGCCTATCAGTTTAACTATTACACAGGTAAAATACACACAGGGTGAAAAACTAAAAACATTAACAAAGATTGGAGAAGGCATATAATAAGAAGTGTATCTCTCTTATTCTGTTCCCTAGGCAATTCAGTTTCCCTCCCCAGAGGCAACATCTCCTCCCAGAGATATCATATGCCTATTTCAGCATGTGCATACATTTTCTTATTTTCTAAATACCAGAATATTATACATATGCTTTTGCAAGTTGATTTTTTTAGTTAAGTCCACTATATACACCCATAGTATACACTGTATACAACTATTTATTTAGTTCCTTATTGACAAATGTTGTTTTTATTTTTTCATTATAAATAATGCCACATGAATCTTCTTGTACATTGCTTATTTCATATACATATGGGTATATTAATAGGATAAATCTCTAAAGTGGAATTTCTGGGTAGAATAGGCACACAAAAATTTTTTAAATTAAATTTTTATCACAAACTTTGATATCACAAATAAATATATATACATATGTAAACTCTAAAGCATAGTTGTGTAACAATGAATGTTGTTATTTTTATAACAGCTTTATTGCATGCATATATGGTCCTAAACACTATATTGTTCAGTTTTGCTTGCATTTATTTCCCTTTAGAACATTTATGTTTTAGGTCATAACACTAATTTATTTTATTTTTATTTTATTTTTTATTCTCACCTGGTCATACGTTTATTCGCTTTAGAGAGATAGAAAGAGAGAGAGAGAAACATTGATGTGAGAGAGAAACATCCGTTGGTCGCCTCCTGTACACAACTGACTGGGGATTGAACCCGCAACCTAGGTATGTGCCCTGACCTGAGATTGAACCCTCAACCTTTCTGTGTATGTGACAATGCTCCAACCAACTGAGCCACTCAGCCACGACAACATTACTTTACTTTTAATAGAGTGAAAACATATTGCACCTCTAAATTAAGTAAGAAGGTAATTATTGCCATTCAATAAAATACTTTCACCAAATATTAAGTTCTCATAGTTAAACTTTAGAGTCTCAATATGGCAAGATAAAATGTCAGAGGGTTCCTAAATGCCCTATTCTCTTCTGGAGATCTCCCAGTAACTGATCAACATTTAGATTGGGCTTCATTTATTTACAAGAAGTGAACATACTCTGGATTCCGAAGTAGCTCATCTCTTTCTCTACCTCTCTGTAGTTTTGCTTGTTGTTAAGAGTTACAAAAATTATCTTACTTTATATAGTCTTCCTGGTCTTGTTTCCCCTCCCCCCCCAGCTCATTATGTTTCTGGGATATTGGTCCATATTGTTGCTTGCAGGTATAATCCATCCATTTTTACTGCTGATGATATTCTACAATTTAGTAATGTATTTCCCTATTACTGAAGGGTATTTGGGTTGTTTTAGTTTGGTGTGTCTATTTTTAATTTTGATAGGTATTTTGAAATTGTCCTTCTTTGAGAATGGCCAAGTCCCCCTGCCCCCCAGTAATAAATGAGAATTCATAGTAGCACTTTGATTGAAATTGGTTGGCATTTCTGAAGCAATATTCTAGATCTCAAAGCAGCTTTACAAACTCTTTCATGGACATTATTAAAGGGATGGGAAAAGGGGCCTCTGTTCCAGGGAGGACTCAGTTGGAGGCAGTGACTAGTCCGATACCACCCCTATCAGCTAGAGCCCAGTTGGGAGATTTGCACATATCTGTGACATTGGTTATACAACCTGGCAAGATACCCATAGCATGGTATTTGACCTTGGCTGGTTTTCTGAATTTGTTAGAGGGACAAATGAAAAGAGATGTTTCTGCCTCTGAAACAATGTGTTGTGACACAGAGGGAGAACAAGTTGATACTGTGGTAAGAAGCAAGGGGAAGGTCAGGTCCCAAGAAGAAATCCTGCCTGTGGTGAGCACAGGGGCATCAGGGTGTCTGGGACAGCCCGTGCCCTGGCTTTGGGTTGGGAGGGAATTTCACATAGGAAGAAGGGGAGAAATGACCAAGAAGCCCAGAGTCCAGATTTGTTATTTTTGTTACTTGAAAGGACCGTGTTTCTCAGAACCCAGATCGTCTCTGGGTAGGGAATCCCCTGAATTAGTTTTCCTTTCAGAATCCCAGGCTCGACTTTGAAGTAACTCTGTGCTGGAAATCCCCAGCTCTAGTGGGCGGTTCCCTTATTGTCACGTAGACTGGCAAGACTTGTATTGCAGTAGCACCCTTGAACACCCACAGTCCTGGGAGAGCATTTCCCATCGACTTCTGCTGGAGGCTGTGATCTTCCTCCAGGCTCTGACTCCTGCACTCACAACCTCTTTGCTCACCTGTGCTGAGTAGGGTAGTGTACGGTGGTCCACCCAGGGATACTCCTGTCAACATATAGGCCCCAAAATTCTTGCTCTCACTTGTGCCAAGGCTCCTTACATCCTTTGCTTTTCTTTATCCATCTGTATTCTTTCCTCCAACTTGTACCTTTCATGTAACAAAAGGCATGCATGTGCATGCACTCCCTCTTTTTCTTTCCATTGAAGCACAATATAGTAAGAAGACAAGGACCGTAGAAATAGAGATTTGCATTGGAGCCTTCTCTTACCAGCTACTATAAAACAACTGTGAGTGAGTTAGCTTCTTGCTTATCAATAAGAATACTAATATTTACCTCGTTAGAATACTAAAACAGTTAATGAAATTCCTGAAATATAACAAATACTCAGTAGGTATTTTCCACTTTTATTCACTTACTCAATTGTTAATTCATTCACTTAGTAAACAAAGATACAAATTAATTGAGACCTAATCACGACCCTCAAGATTTCTACTCTTTACTGTGGGCAAAGCATAAGTAAGCAGATGATCCCATTGCTGGAGGGATGGACTCTGAGAGGTTTGTAGAGAGTATGAAAGGACAGAAGATAGGCACATAACCCAGAACAGGAAAGAGGAGAATTAGGGAAAGCTTCCTGGAGGAGATGCTGCTTACAATGCATATTCCCATAAATTCGTGGCGTTGGTGATGGTGTTGGAGGGAAAGGCATGCTCAACAACCCTGTGGCAGAGAGCTTGGCATACTTGAGGATATGCAGGGAATTCAGGGAACCAGGTATGGAAGCAGCTCAGGTCTGGGTGCTAAGGTACAGATCTGAGGGGCATCAGTAGGTGAATAACATTCCTGGGAACTGTCGCTCCTAGGCTCTGCCTCCTGGAGCTTCTGACTAAGGTTTTCTACTTCCCCTGGGAATGAAAACATTGATACTTCTGAGGGAAGAATGGCAAAGGAGAAAAAAATTTGAGTAGAGAGTGATTTAATTTTAAGCAGCTTTAAACATTTGCTCTCCTTCTTTCATTTCCAGGAATGACATGAAGATCTAAGAAGGCAGTAGGTGCAAAGCAGTTTACTTAAGTCAGGGCTTGTACAGCTTTCACTTTCTCTTTTTCTGGGCCCATCACCCATCCTTATCCTGCTGTGGGGCTTTCTCTTTCCCTGTCACCTTCACGTGATATGACATTTCTGCCTGCTGTTGGTGATGTTTCAGAATACCTGAATCCTAGTGGACACTGGGTGCACAGCAGTCTTTTGCTGGTGTGTAGAAGCCAAAGGTCACAATATTGGTCTCTGAACACAGGACACAGGAGGAACCTGGAGAGATATCTGAAAGGAGACTAGCAGGAACCACGGTTTCCTGCCTGTTCCATCAGGCACTCTTCTCCTTTGATACTCATCCTATGTGTTTAAAGAAATGTGCCTAACCCCACAAAAAACCTCATATAAATATTTAGTTTTTCCAGTTTTATTAATTATCTAATAAGAGCTTTAAATAGAAGAACATGGTTCATGTTAAGCTCTTTGAAATGTCGGAATGAGCTCTTGGATTCCCATTACCCTATGTAGGCACTTCCCATAAACCCCAGTTCACCCGATGAAAAGCCCTGAAATAAGATGAGATCATTTGAGATCTACCAGTGAGTGAGGGTACAGAAAATGGCCACTGAAAGCACAGCAAACAAACATGATAACTTAGCATTTTTACAGGCTTCTTACTTTGAAAAATTCTGGAGCACTTTTAGTAAATGCTTCTTTTTCTTTTTCCTTTCTTTTTTAAGTTGATTTTGCAATTACAGTTGTCCCATTTTTTTTCTCCCCTTTATTCCCCTCTGCCCTGTATACCCCCCCCCCAAGGACCCCCCTTGCTTAGTTTGTGTCCATGGGTCATACATTTAAGTTCTTTGGCTTCTGCATTTCCTATACTATACTTAACCTCCCCCTGTCTATTTTGTAATTACCATTTCTGCTTCTTATTCCCTGTACCTTCTCCCCCAATATTCCCCCCTCTCAGTTTCCACTCACAACCCTCCATGTGATCTCCATTTCTGTGATTCTGTTCGTGATCTAGTTGTTTGCTTAGTTTGTTTTTGTTTTTGTTACTTTTAAGGTTCAGTTGTTGTTAGTTGTGAGTTTGTTGTTGTTCTGTTCACAGTTTTGATCATCTTCTTTTTCTCAGATTAGTCCCTTTGACATTTCATATAATAAGGGTCTGGTGATGAGGAATTCATTTAACTTTATCTGGGAAACACTTGATTTGCCCTCCCATTCTGAATGATAGTTTTGCTGGATAGAGCAATCCTCGATGTAGGTCCTCGCCTTTCATTACTTGGAATGCTTCTTTCCAGCCCCTTCTTGCCTGTAAGGTTTCTATTGAGAAATCAGCTGATAGTCTGATGGGAACTCCTTTGTAGGTAACTGTCTCCTTTCCTCGTGCTGCTTTTAAGATTCTCTCCTTATCTTTAATCTTGGGTAATATAATTATGATGTGCCTTGTTGTGTATTTCCTTGGATTCAACTTCTTTGGGACCCTCTGAGCTTCCTGGACTTCCTGAAGTTTATTTCCTTTGCCAGATTAGGGAAATTCTCCTTCATTGTTTTTTCAAATGTAAGTTTTAAATTTCTTGCTCTTCCTTTTCTCCTTCTGGCACCCCTATGATTTGGATGTTGGAATGTTTAGAATTGTCCCAGAGGTTCCTCAGCCTCTCCTCATTGTTTTGAATTCTTGTTCTTCATTTTATTCTGGTTGAGTGTTTACTTCTTCCTTCTGCTCCAAATCATTGATTTGAGTCCTGGTTTCCTTCCCATCACTGTTGGTTCCCTGTATATTTTGCTTTATTTCACTTCATATAGCCTTCACTTCTTCCTCTATTTTGCGACCATCCTCAACCATTTCTGTGAGCTTCTTGACTACCAGTGTTTTGAACTCTGTATGTGATAAGTTGACTATCTCTTCATTGCTTACTTCTATTTTTGGAGCTTTGATCTCTTCTTTCATTTGGACCATATTTCTTTGTCTCTGTGCACCTGTTGTGTTCTAAGGGGCAGAGCTTTAGGTTTTCACCAGGATGGGGCAACCCACTCCCCTGAGTTGTGGTGCTGTATGTGGAAGAGGGGTCCAAAAGGGAACAATGCTGCTTGCTCGACTCTCTGGTTTTCAGTCATTTCTGACGCTACCCACAAGCAAATTGGGCTCTCTCCAATGAACTCTCCTGTGAGGCTAAGAGTTTCTCCCACCGCCACAATTCCCATAGATCTTTACAGCCAGAGGGTGTGAGGCTTTATTTCCCTGCACTGGAACTCTGGGTGGCTGCAGTCTGTCTCGCTCTCCAGTTGTTCCTCCTGGTTTATCCGTACACTAATGTGGAACTGCCAGGACCTCCAGCTGCTGCCTTGCCCACCTGGTCCTCCAGCCCCAACCTTGACCCTGGTCTTCTCTGCCCTGGCTGTCTGTCTATGCTCATCCTACCTGTCTGAATGAATGTTTCTTCTTTAACTCCTTGGTTGTCGAAATTCCATTCAGTTTGATTTTCTGGCACTTCTGGTTGCTTTTGTTTCTAATTTGTTGTTGTCCTTCCTTTGGTTGTGCAAGGAGGCAAAGCATATGCACCTATGCCTCCATGTTGGCTAGAAGTCCTTTTGTTTTTCCCTTTTTAAGTGGGTTTTGTGGCAATGTCCTGAAAGTTTGGGATAGTGGATTGATTAATTTGTAATGTTAGGAGGATCAGAGTGATCGAGTAAATTCCCTGAAGAGACACTGCTCATGCACTCCTTTATGTCCAAATCCAAATCTCAAGAGCCAGGGAGTGAGCAGCACCTTTAGGTATCTCTGAGATCACAGTAGTGAGGCGTGTCTAGGATGAAGGGTGGGGAAACAGAGGCACTGTGTTGTGAGAGTGGATGTGGGATTCTTTTAGCATGTGGAAGGTGGGAATCAGCATTTGATTTTTGGCTTTGGAGTGTTCTCATGTACTGGATTTGGTTTGGGACAGGATTAGAGAGCTCGAGAAAGGACATTTTATAAACAGTTTTCTAAGCCTGCAAGACACTTAGGAACCCTCTTCAATTGTCTCATTTAATAGACCAGAAAACCAGGATCTAAGGAGGTGAACAGGTTTGCCCAAAGTAATATAGCCATTGGCCCCACAAGTCTGCACCAGGGTTATTTATCCTGTGTCTTCTCAGGGTGTGCTTCACACATCCTGCCAGGACAGTCTGAATAGGCTGCTCATGGTCCCACCACTCCACACCAACTCTGACACCCCTCTGATTCTGGTACCCCTATGATTTGGGGTGGTGCCTGAATCATAGTCTTCTGTCTTCTCCCTTCTCCTGGGTGCATCAGGAAAAGACCATAA
The DNA here is from genome assembly GCA_004027735.1 of Carollia perspicillata. Classification (NCBI taxonomy): domain Eukaryota; kingdom Metazoa; phylum Chordata; class Mammalia; order Chiroptera; family Phyllostomidae; genus Carollia; species Carollia perspicillata. Next base: position 13,837 of record PVKM010020078.1, on the reverse strand, counting down.
GTATTAAAGGTCTTTTAGTCACTGAGGGCCCAGGGGTACAGACTGGACAGTCATAAGTGAAGACTGGGAGTGGTGGGTTGTTAATAGGGAAAAATTCTCAACAGAGAAGGACCATTCCATATTTGGAACAAGGAGGACACATGGATTGGTTGAGGGGAGAAGTGCTTGATGAGAAAGTATTCTTGATTTTTGACTTACCCCAGCAAAAGTGAAAGAAAAGTCATGAGATCATGTGAGACCAAAGGGCACAGGAAAGCTAGACAAACATGCAGGGGATTTCCAATTCAGCTGCTTATATATAAGATGGATGCAAAGTCCTCTTTCCGTCTCCTGTTTCCTCAGTCTCTGGTTTCTGCTGCTCCCTTGATTGCAGAGATGGCTCCCAATGGTCCCTGCCTCTCCGTAAGTTGGGGTTTGATAATGGCAATGGGGACAGGGAAAGCACCTTCAAGATGTGGAGATCTTAGGAATGCATGGGGCACAGTGCTCAGGGAGATGGGGAGGCTGGGAAGGCTTCTTGAAGGGGATGAGATAAGCACTGATATCTTCAGAATGTGAAAACAGTTTCTGTGAAGAAAAGCTGGTTATTTTGCTCATGAGTTTTCTTTTGTGTCAGGCCTTGGATTGGCCACTGTGAGGGATAAATATAAGAGGTGGGGTTGGGTTTTGTGCTCAATAGGGCTGGCAAAATTTGAAACTATGGAAATATTGCTTGGAGGCGTTTTTCTCTTATCGTGTTTAGGTGTTCAGGACTCTTAAACTTAAACTTCCTTCTCCTCTCAAAAGAGAGGTTCACAAAACTCATTTATCCTAAGTTGTTAATGAACTGATACATTACCTTATATGAGAATATGTACCCTATGAAGAGAACCTGAAATGAGGGCAATGCTTAGCACAGAAATGACAGCACAGTGAAGAAATGCCTGTGACCTCTAAATAGGGAAGATATTTTTTTGAACAGAGCATGAGAGAGGTCCTCCCAGGCTTTCAAGTGACAGCACAGGGGTTAGCTTCTGAAGACTTAGATAGAGTCCCTGCCTTCTGTGAGTGAGGCCCTGCTTTAATTAAAGAATGAGATCATATTCTACAATGGATAGGTATAAAAACACAGGAAACACAGATGAGCAAATATAATGGAACATAGTGTCACTTTAATATGTGTCATTATTATAAAGCAATGAGACATTTAAAAAAAGAAACTAAAGTACAGGGTTTTTTTTTCTACAGTAGTCATGGAGGGCAGCCCTGTGCATACCCGATTAGGCTGCCAAATCTTGGAAATTCTATTTGGGAGTTGTTTTAAGAGTCTGGTGTACACCTTTGGATGGTTTGTATTTCTGTTTAGTTTTTGATATTTGACAAACTATCTGGCTAGGAAGCAGGTAAATGTGGTGGGAAATTATTGATGACAATTTTGGGATGGATAAGAGGTATAATTATAAGGAATAGGACTGATTTTTTTTTGTTTGAGTTATAACCTCATAATTCCAAAAGAGAAGTTCCAAGAAAGGGTGAGCCACAGTGTGTTTTGAAGGAGCTGGAGGACCAGACAGACAATGAAAGGCAGAAGAAATTCAGGAGAGGGAAAGAGGGGTGTAAAACTTGGCAGATATTCTTGGCAACTGTCTGTTGGCCTTCATTGTCCAGGTGAATGTTCATTCTGAGGAATGGGAACGAATGACCTTCACTGCCGACGTGAATGACAGAGTGAAGATCATCAATGAACATGTCCGATCTAAGACCATGGTTCCTGTGCAGGATCAGGTCCTTCTGCTGGGCTCGAAGATCCTAAAGCCTCTCAGGAAGCTATCATCTTATGGTATTGACAAGGAGACAACCATCCATCTCACCCTCAAGGTGGTGAAGCCCAGTGATGAGGAACTGCCCTTATTTCTGGTGGAGTCAGGTGATGAGGGCCAGAGGCACCTCCTCCATGTGCGAAGGCGTAGCTCCGTGGCCCAGGTGAAAGAGATGATTGAAACCAAGACTGGTGTAACTCCTGAGAAACAGATTGTGACTTGCAATGGAAAGAGACTACATGATGGGAAGATCATGGCAGATTATGGCATCAGAAGGGGCAATTTACTCTTCTTGACATACCACTGCATTGGGGGGTGACTATCCTGGGGATAGGGTGATAGGAGGAGCAAAAGAGCTTATTTCCTTGTATCTCTTATTCAACAACCACATCCTCTGATGACTTCTCAAAATTACTGAGAAAGAAATCAATAGAAAGATTAGATTTGGGGGTGGGTGTTAAACTGCAGAATACTTTTTAACACTATGATTCTTTGATTCTAACATAATTAAGTGGCAGGATTGTGTGTATTACTGAGAACAGAAAATAAATTTTTAAGGCATATTAGAGATAGCATTCAGAGCCAGCTTGCCAATTAATACTTTCTTGGTTCCTTCTGATTTATAGGAAGATTCCCGTTGCCTTTACTATCCAAAAACATAGTAAGTTTTAGGCTGGGATCAATGTTCCACTTATTTCTGTGTTTCCATCTATGTGTAAGCCAGTGCTTTACCTATCATATTACCAGATAATTGTTGAACCAAATTGAATTTCTGTTTATAGAGAACAGTGAAATGATTTATTATGAAGTGAATTAATCAATCTGACATGATCACAATTTAATTAATAAAGAATTTAGAAGTTAAATTAAACTACAATACTTCCCCTCTCCTTATTCAAAGCTGTTTGCTATAAAATGAAACCTGGCACCATGCTCCCTCTTACTCTCTCTGTCCTGTACCCAATTAAAAACAGTCCTAATTTCTGGGGATTATGGAGGGCATGGAAATACCTTTTCCCTGATGATCTAGGGAGTTTTTACCCTGTGCGGGTTGGTGCTTCTTGGTTACAGATACTTCAGGAGGGAATGGACTTTCCAGAAGGTAGGGGGTGTGGAGCAATGTCTGCCCTGCCTGCCTTAGGGCCTGGCAGGTCTTCTCTAGGTTAGAGGTATCAGTTTGGGTAAGGGGTCTAGGGGTTGATCTCTGCATTGACCCCAACACTCTGCCCAGGTTCTGGCTAATAGAACTTTTTCCTTTCTGGTTCCTTCACTACCAAGTTCTCTCTTGGGAAATCATGTAGCCTTTCTCCATCTTACTCCCTTCATTTATTTCTCTGTCCTACTGTCCTTCTCTCACGTTCCCTTACTGGTCACATGCACATCTTTCTCATAACCTGAGACATGTCTACCTTCTTCCCCACCAGTCTAGTCCCTTCCTATCTTTAATTCTTGCTCAAGAACCACCTCTTTGAAGAAGACTTTTTCAACCCCACTCGGCACAAACTACACCGACGGATGTTTCTCATCAAACATATGGGACAAGTGTTTTGTGGTGGGCATTTTTCACCTGGTTAGGTGGGCATTAGATTGGACTGGTTTCCCTATATGAGAGACCACGGGTGGGGTCTCCTGCAAGGTAGAGTCTATGGTTTCCTTGTTGGTTTGGGAGACTTATGATGGCAGACACCAGGGAGTCTTCCATGGTGTCTTCTACCAGACAGGGAGAGAGCTAAAGCTAAGCATCATGTCACCTCTCATCTTACCAGCATATGGATTCTTGAGAGGTGGTTACACTGCCTCCTGAGACTGGAAAGGTCTTCACCGAATCACACTTTCTCTCCTTATGAGCCTAGGTAAAAGCCTGAGGTCCATTGCCCCATCTCTAAACCTGCATTTTTAATAGAGGGTATGGGGATTTTTTTTTCTCAGCACATGAACATTTTCTTAATAGAAGGAAGGAATCTCCCCTATTAACCTTAGACTTCCTGATGATAAATCTTGCAGATTCTCATATAGAAATGAATAGCCTGAAGGGTAAACTAAGTTTCCAGTGGGCATTCCTATCCTTGGGCCCTGGGCTAACACTTTCTCCCATAACCCACCAACTCACAGCCCAACCTGCCGTCTCCACAGATTGACTTCCAAGTAGCCTCCTTGTTGCCCCCCCCCACTCCCTTATTTCTGAGGGTGTAGGCAAGTGGGTTGAGGGCTGCTGTGACTATGTTATATAAAAGCAAAAACAACAGCAACAACAACAAAAAAAACTTGTCCCACTCATGGTCGTAGCTGTATGTGGGTTGCAGGTAGGTGCAGATGGCCAAGCTGGATTGTCAGGTGGGAATACGCATGTGTCCCCTCCATCCCACACCCTTCACGCTTTCCTCCAATTCCTGCTGGATCACATGCGCCGTAGAGGATGGGCCACAGTGCCATGTGAGTCCAGGATGACCGCGGACAGCACCAGCGGGATAACCACGCAGGTGGTGAATATCTGGTGCTCACTGGTGTTTCAGCAGGCCAGCCCAAGCAGATCAGACAGCTCACAGATGAAGTTGTCCACCTGGCCGTGTGCACACAGCAGTTGCACTCACAGAAGCTCCATTTGAGCCATGAGGCTGGTGAGGCCACCCAACCAGGAGGCACCAGCCAGGCACTAGGCACTGCAGACTTGGGGTGAGAAGAGCCGGGCTAGCACAGTGGGTGGCCACCTGCAGTGGTGCGGTTCAGGGCCTTCAAGACCAGGACGACCAATAGCACAGAGCCCAGCAACCCACACAGGTTGGCCAGCATGGTGAAGCCCGCTTCTACCAGGCCCAGTGACAGAGGAAATAGTGCACGGGTGTGTGCAGGAGCAAGTCAAGAGGTAGCAGAGGGAAGAGAATAGGCTGGAGGAGGGACCATGGCAGAAACCCAGCAGGAAGAAGTGCTCTTCTGTGCTGTGGTTGGCCTAAAGGATAAAAACTCCCAGAATGTTTGGAAGGACAAAATATGAAAGGGCGACATTATCTCTTACAAGCAAAAGAAGACCTGGGCATGTGGGGTCAGGTGCGGAAGGGGATGGAATACCTACAATGCTTACATATGGATTATAATCTCATTTACAGATCTGAACCCTTAGTTTAGGGAGATGGACATATATTAGTATAGTTTAGTTACTGTATTTACTGGATTCCAGGAGGGAGACAGAATTTCCATTTTATAGATGAATAAACTTGGGCTCATAAAGGCTAAATTGTTCCAGCTAGTGAACAGTTTAGGGGCTTGTACTCAGGCCTGCCTGACTTCCATATCAGTTCTCTTTCAGCTGCTTCCCTGCTCCTGGTTGTACTCCTAGGGGCCAATGCAGAAACCTAATCTTCTTCCCACACGATAGCCCTTCAGGTATTGGAAGACAGATTTCGCTCTGAGCTTCCCTACCCCTTCTTTGAAACTGTGTAGTGCTTACACATAAATGCAATAAACCAGGCTGGGCACAATCAACACCTTCTTGTTTCAGGTACTCTATTCCTATTAAGACAACCCATCACACTGCTGACCATTAAGTTCTCATCTTTGGTAAGTCTCTCTCCTAGGCTGCTTCCAATGACCATGCCCTTCCTGTTTACAATCCGGTGTGATGATTATGATCAACAGAGACCAGAATGTGTGCACCAACTTTTAAATAGAATTGTCTGAGTAGGGAAAGAACACTAAACTAGAAGTCAGGAGAACTGGGTTCCATCCACCATAACTGCCTTGGGCCAGTTATTTGATATGGGGAAGGCACTTTATTTCCCTTTACCTCACTGTTTTCTTGTGTAAAAGAAGGACTTAGAACTAGATGCCTTCTAAGCTTCCTGTCCTATCCCCCTGGCTCTGATATCAATAAATATTTTTCAAAGAAATGTTCTGTGAAGGGAACATAGAATATTTTAACTCTTGAGAGTGATGCTGAATCAAATATCCTAATGGTACAAAAACCATAATGGTTAATGTGATGGATGAAAGTCATATACAAATCTGTCTACTGCATGTTTCCTGACAGGTATCACTGCACAGATATATTCTTTTAAACATCATATTCATTATTCTTTAAAAATTGCAATCTCCTAATTTTCTATTTTTAAGGAAAAAACTCTTTTCCACCCAATAAATCATCGTGTTTATATAGTTCTGTCATTTTATCCTCTTTTAGTCCAAAGAAGCTTCACTTGTTGTGATTAAGAACAAGGGTTTGAGAGTCAGACTGTCCAAGTGTGAGTCTTGACGCTGCCATTTCCTAGCTGAGCAGCCTTGAGCAGGTTGCTTAACCTCTTTGTGCCCTGTTTCCTCGTATTACAATAGAATTGGTTAAGTGGGTAAAACACATAGAGCTCTGGGAAGAGTGCCTGGCATATAGTTGGTATTTAATAAATGTTAATTATTGTTATCCTTATTTCACAGATTAAGAAACAGATTTTTAGAGGAGTCCTACACAAGATAATGACAGACTAATATGTAAATTTATGTCACTTTTCATATTTTAACACCAATCTTTATTCATCTGAGAATTAAGCATTGTTCCCATTTTATAGAGGAAGACGGAAGGATAATTGAAGTTAAATAACTTGCCCAAGGTCACACTCTTTGTAAATGCTTATCCAAATTTCAATCCAAATCTGACTAATTCCAAGATCTTTGCTTAAAAAAAAAAAACAGACTCTATTATTTTATCATACTAGGGACTGTGAAGGATAAAAGTACACGCAAAGCTTAACCTCCATTTTTAGATAATTTTATAGCCTTGGGGTCATGTTGGAGATGAATAAAGTACAAGAGGTTACATTCAGGCTTATGGCCTGAATCAAAAGAATTTATGCAACTCCATGTTTGTAGCAGTGCTATTTACAATAGCCAAGTTTGGGAAACAGCCTACATGCCCATCAGTAGACGAGTGATTGAAAAAACTGTGGTTCTTCCAAAATGAAAATAATCTTCAAAAGGGAAGAGATTTCAGACCATCTATGAGATTTGGGAAAACACAACAGGGCAGCTGATGGTGATTGGGAGAACTGTGTGAGGTCCCAAGTAGCCTACTTTGAAGGAGACTGAGGAGTCATTGTCCTATGTACAATGCTTTTTATATCTTGTATCATCTTCATAAATGTCTCTATTTTTCATGAAAAAAGAAACTGTGGTACATTTACACAATGGAATACTAAATAGCAAAATGAAAACAAGGGATTCCTACCTTTTGTGATGGCATGGATGGAACTAGAGACTTTTATGCTAAGTGAAATAAGCCAGTCAGTGAAATATGAATCTCATATGATCTCACTTATATGTGGAATCTAATGAGCAAAATAAACTAATGAGTAAAATAGAACTAGAGGCATAGGAACATGGAACAGACTGATAGCTATAAGAGGGGAAGGGTGAGGTGGAGACTAATTGAAGGAAGGTGAAAGGATTAGTCAAAAGAACATATATGAATGACCCATGGACCTGGACAACAATGTGGAAATTGACTATAGGAATTGGGGTAGGCTAAGTGGAGGGGGACAAAAGAGAAAAACTGAGACAACTGTAATAGCATATGCAATAAAATATTATTTAAAATGAGTGAGCAAAAACAAACACAACCTAAGCAAACAACTAGAACAGGAACAGAATCACAGAACTAGAGACCAGATGAAGGGTTGTCAGTGGGGAGGTGGGAGAATGGGGGAAAAATTCAGGGAATAAGAAGCATAATTGGTAGGCACAAAATAGACAGGGGGAGGTTAAGAATAGTATAAGTAATGGAGAAGCCAAAGAGCTTATATGTACGATCCATGGACATGAACTAAGCTGGGGGATGCTGGAGGGTGGGAGGTGCAGAGCAGAGGGGAAAAAAGGGGTGGAAAAAATGGACAACTGTAATAGCATAATCAATAAAATATACCTAAAAATAAAAAAAATAAAAAATGATTGAGCTAGGACTACATTTTTCATTAAGGATAAATCTCAAAACCATAACATCGAGTACAAATTTCATAATAACCCCTGTGAAGTATTCTTTTGTTAAAATTTATTTGTTGACTTTTTAGAAAGAGGGAAACATCAATCTGTGTTCCATGTATTTGTGCATTCTTAATGGAACTGCAACCTCAGTGTATCAGAACAATGCCTTAACCAACTGAGCTATCTGGCCAAGGCTCCTATGAAATATTTCCGGCAAAAATATTAAAATTAAATCAAATCAAGCCCTTCGAATCTAAAAGTTTTATAGAGTGAAACTATTTATATAAAACTTGTAAGATATAAATGATGCTGTATAATATTTATGGCTACTCACATATGTACTCAAAGTATATAAACATGCATGGAAATAATAATACCAATATTAACATCATAGTTAACCTGAGTAGGAAAGGTAGAGGAACTGGGGAAGTGTAGACAAGGGGACTTAATTGTATGTGTAATATTTACGTCTTAAGCTAGATGTTGACTGTTCCTGATATTATTCCTTTATTTGCCTGAAATAGTTGCTATTTGTTTCAAAAGCGCCAGATGATGAAGTAGGTAATCTTAAGAGATGGCAGAGGGGCCATACAATTACTTAATACCAATCAGGCTTCAATTTCTTTTTCAAAGATCATGACCTTCATTTTGGAATGGTAGGAAATTAATATGAGGAAATTAAATTTAAGGACATACAAGGAAATAATGAAAGAATAACTACTTGCCTTAAATGAGTTCAAGTCTTCATACCCAGATAAAATTTCTTGAAAGATCCTGAATGTCAGGAAGATTGACTACAGGACCTTTGAAATCCACTTTTAAGGAGTGTGACCGATGCCCCAAACTGGCAAATATCCAAAGTTTCAAATGTAAAAAAAAGTGAACATGGAAATAACAGGTTGAAAAGCTTAAATGGACGACTGGCAAAATTCCAGAATTAATTATTTTAGGTGATCATTTATGAACAATTGGGGTTAATCAAGAATAGGATAAATAAATTGTATCTCAACTGCACTAGATTATTAAAGTGGTACATTAAGGGTCTGCTGTGGAAGGAAAGTATCTTCATATCAGCAAATATTATAACAAAGCCTCATGTAAATATACCTTGTGAATATGTGTATTGGACAATAATATTGTTAAGTAGATTGATATCATGAAGAATGACTATACCCCCTCAGCCTGGAGGGTAGGTAACCATGCAGTATCTTTATTGCAGCTCCTTGCTCAATGCCTTTGCACTGTATTCACTGAGCTCAATGACAGAACTGGGGACTTAGTATACTCAGGGATCAGTCTAATAAAATTTCCTTTAGAGGGGGATAAATTTTTATTGACTTGGAGGATTGGAGGATTATTTTGTATAATTATAATTATTTACAATGTATTATATTTTTATTCTCACAGTGAACTTATAAGTGAAGTATTTGTTGTCACTATTTTACAGATGCAGTAACTGAGATGCAAAGGTGTCAACTGACTTGCCCAAAATATCAAATATTGAGTGGCAGAGCCAGGAGTCAGGTCATCTAAATGTAACATTAGTACAGGTTCCATAACACCACTTTATAACTAATGTGACAAGTACTTTCTAACCTCTTTTGTCTTTGAATACATGGAAGCCCTGATTAGGATGGAGAGACTGTGTTTATATTCAAAATGGCCCTGGTATGAGATCCAAGTCCAAGACAATAGAGTCATTAGTTTCTCTTCTAATTTTATCCTTTGTTTTGTAGTTTTAGGCAAATTTTTAATTTCTTGGGCTTCAGTTTTTTCAGAGGCAAAATGAAAAAATTGTATCTGATGATCATTATGATGTCTTCCAGACTTGCAATTCTGTTTTCTAATCATGAAAATTTATCCCAGGTGATGTGTTACATTGATTTAAATATATTATCTCATTTAATCCTCATAGCAACACTGAAAATTAAGTAAATGCCAATTTTGCAGATGGGGAAACTAGCACATGAGGTATACCTTGTTTAGGATCCCATGCACACAGGTTCTAAGTGGTTTAGCCTAGATTAAATCTCATAATTAAATTTGATTTCATTTTGAAAATATTAAAAGAGATTAACCAAGATCATTCACAAAGATATGCAATCATTCTCCCCACTGAAGGGAGTGAAAACTCCTTGGAAAAATGGCTGATTGGAAATGAAATGGAGAAATGGATTTGGTAATATAGAAAATGAGCCTGAAACATCTTGTCTTACAAGAAAGCAAAATAGGTATCAAAGACTCTTAGAGCTAGAAAGAGACACAAGAGACAAAATAAAGGTACTCCTACTGGCCAAAGATGGGGTCATTTTAACATAAAATAAAATGACTAATTTTTTATGACTCTTTGAATGTTTATTTAAAATCCATGAGTTCATGATGATGATCAAAAGGAAAAAAGAAAAAAATATTAGTTACCAATTGCTACATAACAAATTACTCCAAAATTTAGAACTCAAAACTGAAAATACAACCAGGCAAAACCCAGAAGGGTTCTGAAGAAGAAAGAAAAGTTAAGAGTTATTATAGTAAAGTGAATTTTTAAGAATTGTCACTCCTGCATTCTTAGCCCTAGGACTGGTCTGGCCCAGGACAGTTATTAGTCAGATGTCAGGTGGTCTGGATAATGGAAGCCAGCTGGCCTGGAGGACAGGCACCAAGAGGTCTGGTCACATCTTGAGTCCTTTGGGGGTAGTCAGAGGGTTGTCTATAGGTAAATAACTGTCCAGGCACTGACATAGGACTAGGTAGTTCAAAAGCTTAAGTTCCCAGACTAGTTAAGACAAGAAAAAAATTTTTTTCCTTATGCCTCAACCTTTCCAATGTTAATAATGTACCAGCTTGGTTAAAGTGACTCTATCTTGTATTTTCCCTTTCTTTACTCTTTACATCTGAATCAAACATTAAATATTGATGATCTCACAGAGTTTCTGCAGCTCAGGAATCTGTGAGCAACTTAGCTGTTGATACTGGTTCAATCAAAAGTTTTCAGCCAGGACATTGACCTAGGCTGCAGTCATCTGAAAGCTTGACTGAAAGCTAGATCCACTTCTAAATTCACTCATGTGGCCTTTGGAAGGAGGCTTCGGTTCCTCACCATGTGGGCCACTCTTCATAACATGGCAGCTGGCTTCCCCCAGAGTGTGATCTGAGAGCTAGGGAGAGGAAAAGAAAACAAAGATAGAAGCTACAGTTTGTTTTATAACCTAATATTAGAACCTAGTATTAGAAGTAACATAACATCACTTCTGCCATATTCTATTGGTCACATAAACCAACCCTGGTATAATATGGGAGGGAGTTGTACAGGTTATGACACTGGAATTCAGTGCTCAATGCCATTTTTGAAGGATGGTGAACATATCATTGGTCACAGTGCCTAGGGCACAACTACTTACTCTGAATATTGGCAATTAAATTGAAATGTAAACATTTATTGTCCTTTCTGCATGGACTACATTTCTGGGTAATCGAGTACCTCAAATAGATAGGTTGATAAGAGAAAATTCTTCTTTACAGAGGGATTCCAGCTCATAAATGTGGAAAAATGATTGAATCAGGAAAATCACAATTTTGCAACCCCTAATGAAATGGTTGATTCAGGCAAAAAACCATCAATGAAACCACCAAAAGTAAGGTTTATGGGGAACTTTACATGGAGGGATTTAACTCTCAAGTGCTGAACCTGTAGATTAATTTTAGCATTACGAAGAGTGGAACAGTCAGACATTATATGTGTCCTGGAATAAAGCAAAAAGAAGCACATCAGTATACCTAAGAATAATTCTTATGCATGGAGATAAACCAAACTCTAATTAGAACTTTAGAGATAACATCCAGTTCATAGGAAATACAAGGCTAGATAAACAAGTTAAATAAGGACACAAATAGACAAAGACAACATAGGGAACATTTGGGACAATTGGCCCAATTTGTTTGATGGGGCATGGAAGGGGGAATTAGTCTATGTCTAAATAAAAAGAAAACTAAGAGCAAATAAAGCATGCCGACATTAGATCTGAATTCAAAAAAGGGTATTTTATATATTTGAGTCAACTTGAATATGGACTCAGTTTTAGATGTTAACCAGGAATTATTTTCATTTTTTTTAGGTGGGATGATGGTATTATGGTTGCGTTAGAAAAATTCCGTACTTTTTAAGAGATGTGAAGACCACAAAATTAAAATAACGATTGGATTTGGTTTAAAATATTTCAACAAGAAAAATGGAGAGGTAAATGAAACAAGTGTAGCAAACTCTTACTTGTTAAATCCGAGTGATGAGTATATGGAAGCTTATTATACTGTTATCACACCTTTTGTGCAGAAAGTTGAATTTCTACATAAAAATTTTCATAACAAATTTTTAATTAGAAAGGATTTAATTATTTGTGTTCTTAGTATTTTGAAGGAGCTTATTCATATATTCACGTAACCAGTGTCTGTCCATTCTAGTGAAGACATCCCTCCACGACAGTGACGGGCGAATACAGTAACGCCTCAACCACCCGACTGTGGCCACGCTCACCAGCTGGCTCCAACTCCTGAAAGGCTGAGGCAGGAGGAGGAGGTGGCGCGTTTCCAGGCAACCGCGGAACCAGCGAGTTGGGCCGTCCCTAGAAAGTCACCAGAAATTAGTATTGCAGGACTAGGAAGTGGAGTGGGGTTTTGTGTTTTCAATTCTTGGGAAGACTGTCCGAGGAAAAGTCTGTTCCAGGAGCCCACAGGAAGTGGGTCCGTGGGGCTCCTCCTCAGGCGGGGTACCTATCTTCCCTGCTGACACTCTCTGCTCTTCTTGCTCCCAGCCGCCCCTTATGCCTGTTTTCTTAGTCTTCTCTTCTGCATCCGTGCCTGCGTGCATCCGTCCAGTTCCTGATTGAACCCACTAGTGCAGGCAGTTTCACACATTGGGAGTACAGCAGTGACCACGACAGACAAAACCCCTGCCCTCAAGAATCTAGGAGCCAATATTGTGATGAGGGAGAGACCAAAAATTGACAATAGATGTAGTATAAAAGTACCATATGCACTGCGTTGGAGAGAACGGTAAAGGCCTCTGTGGGGTGGGGATGGGGAATAGAGAAACTACCATGCAGCGGGATTGGAAGGGCATAAGGAGTGGGTAGGTTGCAATTTTAAATAAGGCAGCTACAGTAGGTCTCCTTTGGAAGATAACATACAAGCAAACCCTTGAAGGAGACAAGATTGTCTGCCTTAAGGGTAGCTTGAGGTATATGGAGAGAATAGCACATACAAATGCTCTAAGACTGAAGAGAAAGAAGGCTTGGATGAAGAGGATTTGATAAGGGAAGACAGTAGGCACATCTTATAGACATGTATGGCACTTTAAGGATTTCAGCTTTTCTTGTGACCCAGCAAGATAGACAGAAATAATGAGAACATCATATAGGGCATGTGTACCATTGTTTGAGTAAGATGGAGCCTTTGGGAGGTTTTAAGCAGAGAGGTGAAGTGACCCAAATTAACCTTTAAATGGACTGCTCTGTTGTATTGAGAGGAGAGAGGCAGAAGGCAAGGATAGAAGCAGACTAGTTAGAAGGCTACTATAGTGATGCAGTGGAACAGGGTCTGGTGGGGGACAGGGGTGAAGGTAGTTTGGACCAGGGTGGTAGCATTGGAGGCTGTACTCTGGATATAACAAATTTGCCTTCCTGTGCTCCCTAATCTCCCATAGATACTTCACATACTCAGTGATTCTCCTTTTTGCCGTGGTCATTTTTCTTTTATTCTGTCATTGAGTATGTAGGAAAACAAGGTGTGAGATCACAGGTAGCTAAATGCTGTTGATGAAGCCCAAATCCAGGGCAGTGTTTGGCATATCAAGCCAAATAGCAGCCACCCTGTGGGTCCCCAGGGAGGCCCACTGACCTATGTCCTCCAAAGGAGGCTGACATTCACCACAAACACTATATATATATATATATATATATATATATATATATATATATATATATATATATATATATATATATATTTTTTTTTTTGCCTAGGCAAAACCAGAATTGACTTCGGGAACCAGATTCAACCAGCAGAGAAGAACTGGGACACTGGTGAAA
>PVKM010020077.1:0-14751 GCA_004027735.1 Carollia perspicillata | reverse complement strand
CAGAGCCCGCCCCCTCCAGGGGCTGCCCTGGAGTGTCCCAGACCAACCTCGGCCACTGTGACCATTGGTCTATGAGTGTGGGAGGAGGGGAGTCCCCTGGGCCCCACCACTGACCAGGGGGTCTCCCTTAGGGTTAACATGGAAACCCCTGCACTCTGCCTGTCCTGAGGAAGTTCTAGAGCAGCCACGTGGCCAGGCCCAAAGCTCAGGAGTGTCAGGTGGCTGGTGTCCAGACCCCACCGGGAATCAACACGCCCTCTGCCTACCCATCCACCAAGGCATCTTCCGACAGGTTCTAGACCATGGCATCCCTGGAACACATCGTGCCCATGTGACCTCTGGCTGCAGACAGTGCCGGGGAGCACTCCGGCCCAGAGGCGGAGGGTGGAGCAGGGGAGGCGGCCCCAAGCCCCATCACAGACACACTGGGGCCGAGAGACTGGCCTTCAGCAAGGGACCCTCATGCCCTAGGAACCAGCTCACCACCGCAGGTCCAGCCTCCTGGTGGGCTGCTGCCGCCATCTCACTTGGGTGTACAACCCACACCCTCTTTTTGAGGCCTAAAACTGAACCCTGGGGAGTAAGAGGCAGAAGAGGAAAGAATGGCTGGATGAGATGCCCAGGGGCCCCCTGCCCTCAGCTGTGCTGGGGTGGTCACAGCCTCTGCTGGGCCAGGGTGGACCCCCGGACCGTCTGCCCCACGCGCAGTGTTCTGCCCAGACACTGTGCTTCTGCCCCCAGGGACCCCCCTTGCAGCTTGGAAGGTCCCCGCACATGGCTCGCGGGCGGCCTCGGGAGGCACCCTTCGCCCACAGGTTTGGCTGCGGCTTCCTGCAGCCCAACTAGAAGCGATGCCCGAGTCTTGGGCGGGGGCAGATAGGCAGAAGGTCTCTCTGCCCCACAATCCTGCGGACGGGTGAGTGACAGGACACCGAGGGAGGCACACACAGGTGACTGGGCAGCTCTCCAGAGACGTCGGTCTTGCAGGCGGAACGAGCGACTGAAAGCTCCGCCCTGGAAGCACTGAAATAAACGTGGGAGAAAGGGTCAGCTCTGAACCCACGGGCATTGGCCCTCAGTGGCGATTACAGGTGCGCGTGGGCAGGGACGAAGCCCGAGGTGTAAGTTGCTTTAATTTAGCTGCTTAAATGTCCCATAAAAAATTACTCAGACAGGTACTTCACTGCAGAAATGCATAAAGAATGTTTATAGCTGCAACTGTCAAAAAAACAAACCTTTTCTTGACCGAGGCAATCTTGGTCACAGAAACTATTGAACCTCAAAAATAAACACAATTCTAAGACTAAGATCATGTAAAATTTAAACACCAAAAAATACTATGATTTATCTTTGATCAACCAAAGGAGAGTGTTTTTGTCAGGCCGAGGAGTGCAAACGCTTTTCTGCATCCAATATTCTCTTCCCCTCACAGAGGGAAAGTGCCCATTTTCACCATAGATGCTAGCAATTAACATCAGTTAAGGACAGAGCTAGAGACAATTTCGGGTTTTTGTTATTACAGGTCAAAGACCATTACAGCGAAAACAAGCCACCACACCAAAAAGTAATCTAAGCGCCTTCAATGACTCAAGATTGACGGTATTTTTAAAAATCCAGTGACACCACAGCTCTGGGTCTCCCCGATGCTTTATTACAATAAAGCTGGAGCTGCAGGGGACAGCACCTGTCATTCGTCCTTCGTGGTGGGGCAGCTATTCCCCAGAGTAAACTCATTCCCTGGTGATTGTTAACTTGCTAATAAGCCAAATTACTCAAACAACCCTCCCAAAGGCCAGAGTGGACTGAAAAGTGCAGAGAGCTCCAGAAAGAGAAAGAAGTTACCACCAGGGAAAACCAAACAGGGACGCTCAGCAAGGAGCCTCAGCCAAAACTCCTGCAGAGGGACGACCCCTCCCGGTCCCAGCAGCGCCCCCACGTGGGACCCTATGAAACAACAAGCTCCGCAGGAAGGAGATGGGAGGAAGGAGCGCAGAAGTGGGGCGGGTGCTTCTGTCGCCTCCTCCAACCCTGACCGCTGTCCCCACCTAGGAGTGTGGGGAGGTGAGCGAGCACCTGGGGGAATAAAAGAGGGAGCTGGGAGTGTGGCGAGAAGTCTAACCCCCAGGGCTCCCCACAGGAGCCCAGAGACAGCTGGCGGCTCCATAACATGAGGTGGCCGACGGCCCTGGATCTACCAAGTACCGCCCTTCCCTCCAACACTTGTGAAAACATCCGATCCCTTTACAGTATCTCTGAGCCCATCCTTTTCTGACTGGGATAGGGAACCACAGAAGGTCAGATGCAGCCCGCAGAGTCCCGGGGGTCCTGCGCCTTGGTTTGGAGGAGCTTTTTTGTCAGTCTCTGCACATGCAAAGCTAGGACTCACGGCCAGACGCATGGAGGTCTTGTTTCAACAGCCCCAGTGTTGCTGCCCTTTCTAGTCACTTCCAGTCAGGTCACAAACAAGGTCCCTGCTCTGGGCCTCAGATTCACATGGGTGCCCCCCCCTCCCGGGCACCAGCTATGCAACTTGCCCTGAGCTCCCCTCAGTCCCACCTGCAGTAACACGGCACCAGCCTCCGAGACTCCCCTTTCCACCACTCTGCTCCTGCTTCCTCTCCGGTCGCACCCCCTAGCACCACGTCTCCTGCCACACACCTGCTAGCTATCTGGCAGGGACAGCACAGGAAGCTCGCTGAATGGAGAGGTTGTGTCGGAGGCCTGGCAGGCATGAGCTCCCCGCAATGAGTGCTGACCCCCAGGGCACATGGTTAACTACAGAGCAGCTGCTGCCTCCCCAGCCTTCTCACGCCCCCCTCAGCCAACACTTCAACACGCCCTCCAAGGAGAGCAGTGCCCGGGGCAGAGCCCTCGCCTGTCCTATTCCCCATGATGTCCCGGGCTCGGGGATTCTCAAACGATGAGCGACTCAGTCTGGAAAACACCCTCCTGCCTTCATAACTGAAAACATGGGGTCCACGGAAGTTCACGACTCATGAGACACCAGTCAGGTGACTTCCACCAGCACAGCCCTCTGTGAGGCTGGGACGCCACATGGCCACAGAGTGAAGGCCCTGCGTTCACTGACACTGCTAGGGACAACTCAAACCTGACAGGCACCGCCCCCAAAATGAACAGACATGAGGGGACAGTTCACCCCTGAAGACAGAGTGGAAAATAAACTTATGTGATTCTCTTCCTCTTTCACTCATCGGAGATCAAGATACCTTTCTTGGGTCAAAATCCAAAAACTCCACATTAGCGTATGAGGGAGGGAAAAAATCCCCACAATGTGATCACTGCCCCTGGGATGAATCGACACAAAACAACCTTAAAACATGGAGTACTATTTCACAGACTCTAACCCAGGAGGTGTGCCACACAGGAGTATTTCAAATGAAGGTGCCGGAGTGCGGCAGGCCTGATCGGCACGGTGCCAGCCGACCAGCTCTGGTCTTGCGTTCCCTCGTCAGTAAGACTCGGCTGCCCGGCACCCACCTGCAGGCCGGGTGTGAGAGACTGAAGCGAAAGTCATGTGAAGCTCAGCACGGAGGCCCTCGAGCAGCACGATCTGCTAGTAACTGGGCTCAACGAATAGTGGCAGAACCAAAAACCCGTAAGGATTCCCAAAACTCTTCCCCATCCACGGGCACATCCGGTGCGGACAAAGCACACGGCTTGTCCGCGGGGCCCACGAGAAAGCGAGCTCGCGGTAACCGCGAGGTGCCGGGACCTCGCGGTGCAGGGTCGCACGGAGCGGGGCTCCAACGCAAACCGCTCCACGAGGGCGCTTCGGGGAGCGGGAGAGGAGGTGGGGCTCCTGTTCGGGTGCCCGAGGGAGCCAGCAGTGAGACCCACCGAAGACAGGCGTGGAGCGGGCTGCGAGAAGAGAGGCGCTCGGGGGTCGGAGGGCAACGGGTTCGGGCCAGGGCCAGCCGCCTCGGCAGCGGGCACCTGGCCGAAGCGGTTCCAGCTGCTCTTCGCTCCCTACCCCGCTCCCCCGCGCCGGCCGGCGCACCCGGATGGCATCACCGCGGCGTCGCCCGTCCCGCCTCCGGAACCGGCGGGCAGCACTTCCCCGGGGCTCACCTGCGGAGCGGATCTAAGGGCTCTGACGCCCAACCCGGTCCTCAAGCCGCGTCCCGGACCCCCACCCTGTCCCGGTCCGCCGCTACCAGCCGGTGCGACAGTACCTAGCGCGCCGCTGGCGCGGGCGCACGCGCAGTGCAGCGGCAATACCTCGCGGCGGCGCCACACCCACCAGTCGCCCCAGCGGGCCTGGGGCGGCCGCACCCAGGAGCAGCGGGGCCACGGTGCCTGCTCTGGGACGTCTCTTTAGGAGTCCACTGTGTTGCCCGACTCTCTCTTTAAAGATGTAAACATGAGCGCCGCCTTGCCCTACTCAGTCAGCTGAGCTCAGAAACCAGCGCACGACTCGGGCTAGGTGCTAAGAGGAGCGCTTTTGGTCTTCTTTTGAGTCGGGCATCTACGAGGGCACGCACTTCCGGGGTCCTTCCGGGGCGGTGGCTAACGTAGGCGAACACCGCCTCTCTCCGCCCAGGTGGTCGCTGCTTCAGGCACCCCGAGTTACTCAGTGAGCGGGCTCACTGCCACCAGGATAAACCCCAGAACAAAAGCTCTGGTTCAATGCGTGCTATGCAGCGATTTTCCCCTTCACGAGTTTCTGTTTGTTCTCTGGATCACAGAAACCCAGTGTCGATGGGCTTGCAGCTGTGCTGTGGTCGCCCATCAGTGACCAAAGCCCATCATCAGTGGGCTTTGGTCACTGATGGACCCCAGAGACCCATGTGGCCGCCTTAGGGTCAAGGAAGAGCCCTCCTGTTGTTGGGCAAGCCTGTGGCGACCCTTCCACGTCTCCGGGGAAGCCCGCCTGTGCCTCCGCGCGGCCCGTTCTCTTTCCCAAGTTGTGCGAGCGAGCAGAGCAACCACAGGCCACCATGTCCCAGAGGCTGCGGTGATTTTATTACACGTTGGAAGCAAAGATGCCCGGGAAAAGGCCCCTGAATGCAACGGCCACCTCAAGTGACAAAAGGGAATGGAAAGCAATTACCCTCGACACAAAATTAGAAGTGTTAAGACAATGTGAAGTGGGGGAAAGGCTCAGCCAGATCTCAAAGGCCTTAGACCTTTCTGTCTCTACGGTAGCTACAACCCGAGATGACAAAGAAAAAAATCAAAGCGATTTCACAAATAGCAACTCCCTCGAGAGCCTCTCGGTTGACTCGCCATGGAAGCGCGGTCATGGACACCATGGAGCGGCTGCTGCATGTGTGGCTGGAAGACCAGAGCCAGCGGAACACGCCCCTGAGTGTCGCCATGATTCAGGAGAAGGCCAAAAGTTTGTTTGATGACTTACAGCGTGAACAAGGTGAAAGCTCTCAAAAAGAAAAATTTAATGCAAGTAAAGGGTGGTTTGTGAGATTCAAGGAGCGCCATTGTTTGCCCCACTTCAGGGTGAACAGCGTGGCTACCAGCAGCAAGGACGCCTACCCGCAAATGCTGAGAAGCATCATGGAGGAAGGCGAGTACACCCCCCAGCAAGTTTTCAATGTAGAGGGGACGGGGCTTTATTGGAAGAGAATGCCTGAAGGAACGTTTATTGCCGTGGAAGAAAAAGCTGAGCCAGGGTTTAAATATTCCAAAGATCGCTTGACGGTGCTTCTTGGTGGCAACGCAGCTGGGGACTTCAAGTTGAAGCCCTTGTTGGTGTGCCACTCAGAAAACCCCGAGGCCCTAGAGGGTTACTCCAAACCCAATTTACCTGTGATCTGGTGCTCAAACAAAAAGGCCTGGGCCACCAGGAGCATTTTTCATGAATGGTTCACGTACTTTTTTTGCCCTGCTGTTGAGAAATACTGTGCCCAAAATAACCTGCCCAACAAAGCATTGCTCATCCTAGACAATGCAGCGTGCCACCCCATCAACTTGAGTGATCTGTCTAATAATGTAAGAGTGGAATATCTTTATGACAGTACAGTGGACCTGATTCAGCCCATGGGTCAAGGTGTAACCTATACCTTCAAAGCTCATTACCTGAAAAAGACTTTTGAGCACATCCTAGAAGCAACAGATGGTGGGGATACAGTGATGATCGGGGAGTTTTGGAGAAACTACAACATCATGGATGCTGTGAACAACATCGAGGCAGCTTGGGAGGCGCTCAGACCAGCGACAATGAACGGTGCATGGAAGAAACTCCGGCCCCAGTGTGTTCAGTCCCAGGATGTTGCCCAATCCGATGACGTCACACAGCTTCAACAAAACATCGTGTCCCTCGCCAAGACTGCAGCCTTTGAAACGATTGTGGAAGCTGACGTCAACCAGCTGCTGGAGTCTCAGGACGACGCGCTGTCCAATGAGGAGCTGATGCAGCTGGAACAGGGGCCAGCAGGAGCGGAGGAGAGCGAAGATGCCCAGCCTGCCCTGCGTCAGCTGACCACAGGAGAGCTCTCGGCAGCCTCCTCGCATTTCGAGACTGGTTTACGGGTCCTCACCAGCAGCTGCCCGGACAATGAGTGGAAGCTGACAGTTTCCAGAGCAATCAATGATGCAATAAACTGCTACCGGGAATTGTGCAATGAGCAGAAGCGACGCTCGAAGCAGCTGCCCTAGGTTGTCTTCCACTGCGTGCGACCAGGAGCTGATCTAAGTGGAGCTGGAGGCAACAAGATGACCTCCACAGAGGAGCCCAGCCAAGCCGCTCCACTTCCAGACATTCAACATTCCTGGAAGCCCTACTTCTGGTGTTTTAATTTGGACATTTGAGAGTATCAAATTTGGTTATTAAAATTCTATTTAAATATGTGCTTGAAAAAGATTGCATGCTAGAATACCAGGAAAACATTTCTTTGAAAAAAAAAAAACTTTAACTTTTGGAAGGGAGACCAGCCCTTCTAGACATTAAAACACACTGTGACTGTGATTACAGCAGCTTAGTTGTCAGTACTGGGGAATAAATTAGAAAGTCCAGAGATAAATTCAGGTAGACTTATTTGAAAACAGTGCAGGACAACTTGTTAACCATTTGGAAAAACTTAAAATCAGATACACACCTTACAGCATACATAGAATAAGCAAACAGATCGGGGTTCTAAATATAAAAATTGAACCTTCCAAATCAATTTGAAGATTGATTTGTAGGAACAGTACTACAAATCACATGGATGAATGTGTCTTTGACCTGGGTGTGGGGGAAGGTTTTCTATGACTCAGAATCCAGATAAAATTAATTTATTTTAAAAAAGATGAATCAATTCAACCCTACAAAAATGTAAGTAATATGAAACCTTTCCACAGGAGGAAAATTGCAGACAAAGCCAAGGACAACTGACGGAATGGAATTAAATATGTCCAACATGTCTCAGAGATGACAGGTAATATTCCTGATGTGTGAAGAACTCTTAAAGACTAAGAAAGGAAAAAGACCCAAAACCCAACAGAAAAGTAAACAGAACATCTGCTTCATAAATAAATAAATTAGCTCTTGAAACACAAAAAGAAATTTGACCTCACTCATACTTAGAGAAACACAAATGAAAGCTACACAGATACCATTCTAATCGGACGGCAAACTGATTGAAGAGCAGGACGCACATCCTGGGGGTGAGGCTGTGGGGTGACAGGCGCCCTGCTGGCGGGGACGCAAACTGGTGCGACCCTTACGGGGGCCACGAGACACTCACTGAAAACAGGTGTGTTTGGGTCTGGAAATGCCACTGTTAGGACTGCACTCTAGAGAAAAGAGAGTACACGCGCCCAGATTATCTGCTGCAGCGTCATCTGTCACTGCGGCAACATGGACACACCCTGAGCACTCCCATGTAGGAGAGCAGTGACAGCGCACTGCCACTGCAGGTGGAGGCGGTGTCGGCAACAGGAGAATGAGGAAAAGCTCTGAACCAACGCAGACTGGTTTCCAGGATACACTATTAATTGAGAAAATGCAACATAAAACAATATAGTGTGCTACCCTTTGTGGAAGAAAAAGTGGAAATAAAAATATTCGTGCATCTTATTCTTTTGTGCAAAAAGGAACCTGGGAGGAGAAACCGGAGACTAAGAACCGTTACCGATGGGACGGGGACGAAAAGGGTCCCAGGGCTGGGGCAGGGGGAGGACACCTGAGTTTGCCTTCAGCAAACTTCTGACTTTGGGGACCATGTGAACATCACGACATGAACAATGACAGGGAAATACAATGAAACATACGAACAACCATATCTCACACTAAGTACACACCTACAGTGAAGAGGGGAGAGATACTCAAGTGCATTTTGAGTGATGTTTGAGCCATAGTTTGACTATATGCCATCAGGGGAATTACAGAAAGGAACTCTGAACAATTGTTAAGCTCTAGATAGTAAACCTCTTTTTCACAGAAGCAGAGGCTAGTCATCCTGAAAGTACTTTCTGCATATTCTAGGACTGAGCAAATAAATACACTGACCCTAATGGGGCCAGGGATCTCCCTTTCGAGAATCACAAATATGAATGTGGTGGTGGTGGGGGGTGGAAGCTGTGGTGTTTGGAATTGGGACCATCTGTGAATTTGTGGTTTTCAATGTTTATCGTCGAATAGAGAAATAGGTAGGCGGACCTTTTCCCAGCCCTGTCTATTGAAAGGACCAAGAAGCAGTGACAGACCAGTGGCCATGAGCACACCCAGTGACCACCCCTTGTTCACTAAACACCGTTTTCCACTGAAAGGTATGAGGGTTCCTTGGAGAAATGGCTGGTTTCAGGGCTGGGAAAGGACAGGATATGCCCGAAACACCTCGCTCTGCCAGAAAGTGAGTGAGAAGCTGGAGAATGGCAGGAATGGCCGAAGGACGTAGGAGCAGGTGGGGCAGAGTCAGCACCTCCAGGAGCAAGCCAGGTGCTGCACTGAGGACAGCGGCATCGCCTCCGCAACGCCCACCGCAAATGCAAACCCCATATCCAGTCAGAAACACCCACACTGAAGGACGTTCCTCAAAATGAGTAGCCTGTGCTCTTCTGAACATTGGGTGCCATGCACCCTTCCAGATTTAAGAAGGCGAAAGAGACCCGACAGCTGTGTGGCAAGACCCAAACAAGGCTTGTTGGGAGTTTTCTTGTGTCAGTGTTGGCTTCCTGATGTCTTCTGATAATCGCCCTGGGGCTGTGTGAGATAATGCCCTTGCTTGTGAGGAATACGCACAAGTATTGAGAGGCAAAGTGGCATCATCTCTGCAACCCACTGTGCGACGATTCAGAGAAAAACGTACGTGTGGAGAAAGAATAAAGCAGATGGGGCAAACTATTAATATTTAGGGCATCCAGGAGACAGGTGCATAGGGATGTTTTTGCAATGTCTCTGTAAGTCTAAGTGTGTCAAAATAAAAACGTTGAAGTCCTACTTCATAGCCTCAAAGATCGCATCCTCCCCTGATACCGAGAGTAGAGCTTCAGTTATTTGTGGCTGAGGCTCGGCCACAAGCCCTAGAGGCAGCGTTGCTGACAGCCTGTCTGACTGCCACTGCATGCAGACAAGGCACAGTCATTGGCCAACACTCCGAGGTTTTCTGCCTCATAGCCCCTTCGGGATCCTCGTTGAATCCACAGATCATTTCTCTGTAGAAAAAATGTACATGTACAGAGGTTTGGACGTAATTTGCGTTGGGGATTTATGGTTTCCTGATGTCCAAGGGTAACTGGCATGGCCTTGAGGTTCAGTGTCGGCCCTTGCATTGCTCCAGCACACTGCAGCGGGCGCCGGGCCTGTGACTTTCTCATCGCTACGCTGGCCAGCGAGGCGGTTCTTCTGGAAGTAAGACATAGCTTCTGCTCCCTGAGCATTCTCTGCATGCCGGCTCAGTGCTCCCAGCCTCCCAGAACCCAAACCACCTGTGAGATCCCATCTGCACCTTCACCCACCGCAAAGAAGATATGTCTGCACACCTCAGGCGTGTGTCTGACACCCCTGCCTCGTCCCCCATTTCACCACACACAGCAGAGTCTGGAGTACACAGGTTTAATGAGACAGTGGCTGCAACCTCGTCCCAGGTGCGCGCCCCTCGCTGTTCCTCTGGGCATCGCAAACCGGTTTCTCAGTGGGTTTTGATACATTGCTGTGGACTGAGACCACCTGTGATTCTGTTTGGAGACTTTGTCATCCAGAAGGTGTAGGTGGGGAAGAGGTGTTGAGGCAGGAGGTCATTGAGGGCGCTTTAAAAGGGGGGGAAGCCAGCTCAGTGGCACAAATGCCAGCATGCTAATGTTTTCTCTGGACCCTGACTGTATGTAACATGGGAAACTCAGGGACAGCTAATGTCCCCAAGACAGAAATGTGTGGCCATGAAAATGTGCAGATCTGAGGCACCTGCCCTTACCCCCTCTGCAACCCCAGAGGAGAGGTGGGCCACACACCTGTCATTGACTCTGCTCCTTGCTGTCACACTGAGACAGGTCAGAGCAGATAGCAAGAGGGTCACCTGAAGCCACCACATGACACTGTCTTCAGTGCCCCTCGCATCGGCCAGCAAGCTGAGCTGCCCCTTCTGCTGGCTACCACCTCCTCCTGTGGGCTTCCCAGTCCAAAGTGAGGGGCACCCCAGTGGCTGTGTCCCCTGCCCACCACCCTCCACCTGCTCCACCTGCGTGAGGCAGCCGAGCACAGCGCAAACAGGGAAGTGTCTTCCCTCAGGCCTTCCCCTCAGCGGCAGGGTCTCTGACACACGAGCCTCCCTGCAGATGTCCAGTTGGTGCACTCCCCCACTGAAGAGCAGTGGGTCAGGTGCTGGGGCCGACACACTTTATGCCTGTCTTCCTTCCTGGGCTCTGGGCTTCCTGCCTGGAGCTCCCTGCAGCAAGTATTCCCAGCAACTGACCTCAGGCCCCCCAGAAAAGGCCCTTGGCTGGTGGTCTCCGTGCTGTCCAGATTCCTCCACAAGCACTGTAGCAAGGGAAATCTGGTCCCCAGAA
Organism: Carollia perspicillata; assembly: GCA_004027735.1. Lineage (NCBI taxonomy): Eukaryota > Metazoa > Chordata > Mammalia > Chiroptera > Phyllostomidae > Carollia > Carollia perspicillata. Next base: position 3,789 of record PVKM010020077.1, on the reverse strand, counting down.
ATGCCCCCAAGCCTGCTGTGACCAGTCCTCTTGCTTAACCTGGACTCCCCCCCACTCCACACCTGGAGGCAGGACTCAGAGCATCAGGGTGACCTGGACGAGGCCAAGTCAGGAGCTGTAGCCAGTCCACCAGCAGAAGGCCCCATGGCCCCCTTCCCTCTCTGTGGTACAGAAAGGCCCTGGACTGGCCCTGGCCCTCAATTCCTGGTCTCCAGGCAACATCTCACCCACTGGAGAGAACTGTGGAGACAGGGCCAGGACCCCTGGGGGACAGCTGTGAGGAGCCCCAGAAGCAACCAGGAGGAGCAACCAGAAGGTTCCAAAGGGACAAGGGGCTAGGGGGATGGGAGCCTCCAGGTAGATCCCAAACCATTCACTGCACATGAACCTCAGGCCCAGACTGGGTGTGTGCAGCTGCCAGCCTTAGATCTTGTCAGCCAATCCCCTGAGGCCAACCAGGGTTGGAAAGGTGGCTGCTACTCTGCTGCCTCAGCTCCAAGGGCGTGGGGTCCTCATCATCCCCGAGAAGGAGAGAAGCTGTCCACTCCCCTGCCCATGGAGCCCTGCAGGGGTGGGGGCACACACCAGCCCTCGCCGCAGCAGCATGCCCAGGAAACAGCCAGGCACAGCCCCAAGTCCCAGTGAGTTGCCAGGCACGATGGTCCCCATGGCGCGTATGCCCCTCAGGCCCAGCACAGGGGAGAAGTCCAGAGGATGCACCCCAGGGGTCTCCAGAGCACAAGAAACACCTTGGCATTGGCAATGACCAGGAAGGTGGGCTCCAGACAGGCCTAGGAGGGGTGCCCATGGCTCTAGGCGTCCATGTCTGGACCGGGCTCCTGGAAGAGAGACTGCTTCCGCAGGGTGAGCCGGGCACACTTGGGGCAGGTGGTGGAGTTGTCATAGTAGCAGTCCCTGGGGGTTGGGGACAGGGAGACGGGGTCAGACCCCAGGGACGGGGCAGGGCTCGCACAGGGCGCAGCAGTGGATGACATCTGTCACACAGCATGCAAATTGCTAGCTCCTGGAAGTTCACAGTTTCAACACTAGTCCCAATTCTGTGCAGCTCTGACATCAGCTGCTGCCGTGACCAACAGCAAGCAGCTGGCAAAACCAGTATGGCAGAAACTGGGAGGGGTGGGGGGTGCTGTCCCATCTGAGGCCACTGTGAGGCGCTGTGCAGGGCCCAGCAGGTGGACACATGTTGTTAGTAATCATGCTTACTAAAGGGCTAAAATATTTTTCTTCTAATTTATGTGTATTATTTTTCCAAACATTCAGGTAGTCTTCATAAAAGTTTCAGTTATTCAATGTTAATAAACAAAATGTTAGGGGTTTTTTTAGCCTGGAGAAGTCTGAAAAAAATCACTTGGACACTAGAAGTGCCAGTAACTAGAAGGGTTGGGAAACTCTGGCCTGTGCCAGCCCTGATGGGCCAACCCCAGTCCTGGGGACAAGGGAAGCAGGTGGGATGCGGGGCTCACACCGCGGCCGCCCCAGCCCCACAGGTGGGACATGCAGTTCAGTCACATCAGGCCTCACTCCATGTCTCAGAGTTAATGTGAAGGGCCTTGAACATGAGGCAGCAAAGACCAAGCCCTCAATGTCTCCCTCCCTGCCCCTGACCCTGTGGCCTCAGGGTGGGGGCGGGGTTGCACCCACCTGTGGAAGACGGCCGAGCAGTCACGGCACACGGATGTGTGGCTGTCGAAGGGGAACAGCACGTCGCCCTCTCTGCAGAGCTCGCACACGAAGCCCTTGGCTTGGCACCGCTGGGGGTGGGGGTGGGGGTGGGGGTGGAGCAGCCATCAGTGCTGCTCCCCAGAGCTCGTGGCCCGGACACTTCACCCTCCCCACCCCGGGGGCTGGGGGCCGGGATACCAGGTCCGCCGTGGGGCACCCACCTCGCAGTCCAGCTTGATGTGCTTGGCGAAGAGCGTGTGGGTCTCCGTAAGCGAGCAGCCCAGGCGGCCCGTGTGCGCGTCCAGCAGGTCCTGGACCGAGTACATCTCATCGTTCTCCACGAAGTGCTGCCGGTCCTGGAGCTGCGGGTCCAGCAGCTGTGACTACGAGCCCAGGGTGGGCCCCTTCCATGGCCCCCCATCCCTGCCCATTCACTGTCCAGGCCCTGGGTGCTTGTGGAGGAAACAGGCTCAGCCCCTCCAGCAGCACAGGCCCCAGCTGCAACCCACCTCTGCCTGGCACACGGCTCTTCCTCCCAGACCTGCCCCCAACATTCCCATCCCCTTCTCTGCCTCATCCTGTCCACAGACCTCACCCACCTGTGAGCAGCTGGTCTTTCTTGCCTTCCCCACCCGAAGGGCAGCCCTGAGATAGGGCAAGGGCCTTGTTTTGCTCGCTGCTCCCCAGAGGCCACACAGCATATTTACCCCCTCAGCAGGCGCTCAGTGAGCACAGGCTGCACCAACACGGAGGGTAAGCCTGCGCCTGGTCCTTGCCGTGCAGAGTCACAGAGAGGCTGCAGGGACGGCGCCCGCCTCTCTCGGTGCCCCCTCAGGAGGGAACCAGAGAACACTTTCTGGACAGAAGGCCTGTTTGCTAACATACACCTGGAGTTGCCTGGGACAATGCGGAAGACCCCCTGCTAAAGGCACAGTGTGACATGCCCTCATTGGTCTGGCTGTGCCCCATCGCCCCACCCCTGACCCTGCGTGGGCAGGCTGACCTGCAGTAGCAGACGCGCTTCCATGGCCTCCTTGCAGGTGATGAAGTACGGCTTCATGAGCAGGATGTCCTGGCGCAGCTTCTGCAGACAAGACAGGCGGATGGGCGTCCTGGGCCTGGGCAGGGGCTGCCCCGTGGGCACTTCAGTGTGGCCTCTGCAGAGGGTCAGCTCCCCTTACACTCTGGGTCAGAACCTTCATACCAGCAGGAAGGGCCCAGGTTTGAGGGCTCCAGCCAAGCTGAAGTTCAAAGCACAGCTTCCAGGCCAGGCAGGACCCTGAGGCTCTACCCCCCATGTCTGAGAAGGACAAGAGCCCTACGCAGCCCAAGGGGCCTGGGCAAACACACAGGCTCTGCCTCGCAGCCTGCCCTTCAAATGGAATCCAACCCCTTCTGACCACCTCATGGGCAACTGCTCGCGGCCACCCACCAGCCACGCGTGGGCTGACTGAGGTGCAGTGCGTGCAGAACACACCTGGGAATTCGAAGGCAGCGTACGAAAATGTCTCAGTGATGTCTACTGATCACGCTGAAATAATCTTCTGGGTATATTGGGTGAAATAAGATATATTATCCAAAATAACTGTGCCTGCTTCTTTTAACTGTTTTTATTTTTATTTTATTTTATTTATTTATCTTTAGAGGGGAAGGGAAGGAGAGAGGGAGAGAAGTATCAATGTCTGGTTGCCTCTCATGCGTCCCCTGCTGGGAGCTGGCCTGCAACCCAGGCATGTGCCCTGACTGGGAATCAAACCGGGATCCTTTTGTTCACAGGCCCCTGCTCAATCCACTGAGCTACTCCAGCCACGGCTTTTTAAACTTTTTTAATGTACCTGCCAGGACTTTTCAAATCTCCTCTGGCCTAGCATAGCATAGAGGCGGGCCTGCGCTTTCAGTCCACAGGACAGCAGGGGGCCTTGATCTAAGCAGGTGGGTCCCCCTCAGTTCCCACAATGCATGCCCCCGACCCCCCGCAAGGAGCAAGGTCCAGGCACCCCGCCCACGCCTCACCCGGATCTCCACCAGCTCCTCCACGTAGTTGAACAGCAGAGGGTTGATCTCTCGGAGCCTGAGCACCGGCCGTGACATCATCAGCGCCAGGTA
>PVKM010020076.1:0-23645 GCA_004027735.1 Carollia perspicillata | reverse complement strand
TTTCATTCTTAGATATATATCTGGCAGAATTCTGTGCCAAGTTTCCCTGAAACATTCAAATACATGAAAAACAGCAGTATCCATAATAGCCTTAAACAGACATAAATCAAATGTCAACCAGTAACTGAATAGATAAATGAGATATGAGAATGCTAATGCAGCATGGAAAATGAAGTATAGCAATATATGTCTTCAATGGATGAATCTCATAAATACGAATTGAAGAATGAAGAGACAAAAGAATATTTACTATATGTTTCATTTTATAAAAAGTTGGGAACAGGCCAAATACAGTTCTAACGTACAGAGGTGTGTATTCCGATAGGTGTGATCACCGGAAGCCTAGATAGTAGCTGTCTTCAGGGAGTGATGAGGTTATGTTTGGTGGGAGGAAGTAGAATGCTCCAGGATTATCGAAGTGTTCCATTTCTTAGATTACGTGATACTGGCATGAGAGGGTATTTTTCATAATTTTGGGGGATATGATTTTAAATAATTTGTTAAACTGACCTTTTACGTTTATCAGGTTTCCTTATTGGATTTTATTTCTCCATAAAAGTGCTATAGATAATAGATTAAATTTACAAAAGCAAGGAAGAGAGGGGATTTTTCTCTTCACAAAAATGGATGTATATTATGTAGTCAACCGGGTGTAATTTTCAGTCACATATCTCTGGTCAGTGTGGATGGTTCTTTCTAAAATATTGCTTGACTTGATGGGATAAATGTTGGCATTAGAGGGAATATGCATATTAGCTGTCTGCATTTGTGTGGTGGTCAGTTTTGATCCCATAGATACTGCTGCTTTTGTACTTTGACAGTAATCTACAGTAACATATTTAAAGAGAAGTTCTGATTGGTCCCTAGTTCAGACTTTTCCAATGACTTGTCTCTACATGCAAGGTCTCCACACTGTAGGAAGTAACCGAGCATCCCTGTCCCCTCATTGTATTCTCCCACATAGTAGTTCTGCAGCCTAGTGGTATGAGTGCATTTAATCCCGTCTCCCACCAAGAAGATGGGCCATTATTGATACTCTCTCTTGCAAAGCTGTTGCTTCAGAATCTGACCTTAAATTGTTCTAACTGGAATCAAGCCCAGAATCTTGGGTAATGGTTAGAAAAAATGAAGTTTTCTGTTCTGGACAACGTGAGCAAGGAATGAGAGATCTTAAGTCGCAGGATCGTTTTTACTTCTGAAAGGCAAGGCAGCCTGTGGATGAAGGTGGCACCTGGGAGAGAACAGAGGTGAGAGCATTTTGGTGATATTGAGTGGTAACTCGATCTGAGCTAATCCGGGCTCCTTAGTTCTTTGTGAGATAGAGAAGACTGTCTCTTTCGACTGTGCAGTTGATGTGGATGTGAGGCAAGTACCTAAATCTCCTCTGTCATTTGTCAGTGTGAGTTGGATATTTTGATGTTTGCCATAGATCATAATTTATCCAATGCAGTGAAGACCTAGATACTAAACAGGGCATTGTTTGTTATACTCTCATATATTTTAGGTTTGTGGATCTTTAGATTATTTGAGAACTAATCAGATTGTCAATATGCAAACATTATCTTTTATTCACAATGGTGTAGAATACATAATAAGTAAACAAAGGCCAATCTAAAAGCTGTTTGCTGTAGGAGAAATTCAATTCTGTATCCTGTGGATTTTTACTTGTTTTGTTTTTAAGCTATATTGGAATTTTGGGGAAAAAAAGAAAATGTCTCTGAAAGTTCAATATAAAATCCTTGATAATTCCAAATGAATATAAAAGTTTCCTATAAAACTAAATGATATGTAGCCTGTGTTCAATTGTTTATTAAAATTTTATAAAACAGTGTCTGATTAGGTAAATCATAAAGGCAGTTATTTATTGCTGCAATGTAATCATATTTTTCTACTCTAAGTCCATTTCCCACAATCCCTCACAGCTCCATTCCCATTCAGATGACCCAAGAGGAGATTATCTTATTTGAACTCACAATGGTATTTCTACAAAATTCTTATTGGGAAACATTAGCAATTGCTTTCAGAGACAATACTTAACAAGAATGTTCTGCAACTGTGTCATTCAAGCCCAGTCCTTAAAAATGAGCCATGCAGGGAAAACAGAGAGGCAGTGACAAAGTATCTCTAGGCATAACCTTGTTCCAGCATGCAGGTAAATAAATACTGGAAACTGAATTATTAAAAAATGCCTAAAATATTTCAGCAGAATGTGTGCTTCCCTCTGAATTGAAAAATTAATTCCAGGATTTGTTAGATGTGTTAATTGGTTCAGATCACAATTAACATATGAAAAGGAAAGGGAAAGACACTGAAAAGAGACTGTGAATTAAAGCAGCAAAAGAAGTAATAGAAATCAACCTTACATGTGACAGCCTGTCACCTCCACGGAATAGGGTTGCGTAGCAGAAAGGCAGCCTTTGCAAAGCACCGTGACACTGATATTCAAGAGCAGCACCAATGTTGGTCACAAAGACATTTTCTTTGCAAATATTCGTGTCATTAATCTTCTTTCAAAAATCACTGAGGTATAAACACGAGGCAGGCTGGCATTTGTGTGCAGAGAAGGTACAAAGAAATGAGTGCACTGCACTCTCTGTTGCTATCTGCTTCTGTTCACACACATCACAACAAGGAGATGGGTATGGGAGCCCCGCCAGATGTTCTGAAGGCTTGGTGTACAGGCTGTAGATGCGGAGCCACGACGTATCTAAAGCAATGTGGCCCTTGGGGCGTGATCCCAGAATGAACATCATGACCGGAAGTAGCCAGAAGCCCCTAACCACAGTGTTTCAGAAGGAGGGAGAAAGCGCAGGAATGTAGCACTCTGTCGACATCCATATAAATGATGTTATTTGCCAAAGGCTGAATGTTGAGATAATTAAGACATATATTCCAAATAGAGACTTCTTTTAATAAACATAAAGATAGTTTGTCATCAGAAAACGTGTCAATATAATGTAATATATTAGGTTATAAAAGGCTCTGTAATCAATTAAATGGGTACAAAAGTAATCTATATAGATTAACACTCATTCATGATATAGAACCCTTGTAAGCTAGGAAGAGAAGAGCTGCGTCAGCACCATGAAGCGTAGGGCATGCATCATTCTTCAAGTAAAACTTCAGAAACACATACATTTAAAAATGAGGCAAGGATGCCCAATATCACCTTCTTTATTGAATACATTACTAGTCCTAGATAATGTAAGAAAGCAATACAACTAAATGAAATATAACACTTGTAAAGTTAGTCATTGAAAGATGATACAATTGTGAACATATATAATCTAATGAAATCTGGAAGCAATAAGAATTAATCAGAAATTTCAGCAGGGTTGCCAGATATAAGATCAAAATCCAGAAATCGATACCATTTCTATACAACAGCAACAACTAATTTTAAAATATGATGGCAGATGAAATTGAAAGTTACCTAAGCAATACACTTAATAGAAGATATTTTAAGATATTTATGAAGGAAAGTATAACATGTTGTTGAATGATATTAAAAAAGAATTCAACACATGAAGAAAATGTACCTCTTCCCTGGAGGAAAATCCTCTGTGTTTGCTGGTGTTACCCTGTGACAGTTGATCTACAGGCCCTCGTTAGTGTAAAAATAGTTTGCTGTCAGCTAATCATCAAGGTTTTATAGAAAACTTGTTGGCTTTTTTTGGAAGCTTTTACGAATTTTCTTTTTGCTTTTGATATTTTATAGCTTTATTACCGAGTACCTAGTTATGGGTTTGTTTGTTATATTCTTCCGAAGTCAAAATAAACTTGAAACTGAGAAATCTCCAACTCTAAAAAGTCTGGTCATTATGTGTTTGTAAACTGTGGTTCTAGTTTTATTGCTGAGTCTGAAATGATCCCTTGTTCTGTGTGAAATATTTTTATTCTCCTTATCTTCCTCTGAACCATCTGCTTATTCTGAATCAGCTTGAACTTCCTGGACCTCTTACATAATTAATTATTTTGTTTCACAAAATTATTTATTTCATGCTTTTTATATTGTCTGTTTCCTTACTTTTTTATTTTTTCATTGCCATTTATTTGAGACCGAGGAGCTCAGTGAATGAATTTATCAAATTATGTCAACTGAAAGTGCCTAATTTGCATATTAAAGTCAGTGGAGAAAACTGCGTGTTCACAGCGTTTGAAATTGGTAAAAATTTATAATAGATATTACATACATGGATGATAAAGTTCAGAATTTAAAAATATTCACACATTTTATTATTGGGCTGAAAAGAAATGTTTAGCTAGGAAAGCTGCAGTTTTGATATTATTAATGATACAGAGAGATCTGATTAAGAGAACTCAGATCCCTGTGAGGAGTAGGGAGGGGCCGTGGGAGGAGTTTGCCCAGGCAATTTTGGGCTGTGTAGGAGGGGATTGGCTGAGAAGCTGAGAGACTCCAGAGCCAATGGAAATACAGAGAGGGCTGGCTCTCTCTCGCTCAGGGAGAGTTCTCTGGCTCCTGAGCTGCCTATTCCAACTCTCTATTTCAACTCCCGGGCTCTCGGGTTGGCTCTCAGGCTCTTCTTCCTCGAGGATGCCTGGATGATTGTGCTGCCGCTGCCAGCATTTGCTAACAGACATCATTTCGAATGGGAAGGAACTCTGGAAACAGCCTAGCATCAGGCTGGCGGGGCAGAGGGTGGCAGGGCTAGTCTTCTTTGGGTGTTCTAGAGGGAACAGGCTCTGAGAGAGAATCCTACCATTCTTCCAAAATGGTGTAGCCTTTGTATATTATGTTGTTTTAGTTTGTAAACTAACCCCACAGAAACAAGATAACTAAAACAGGGAAAAGCTAGAACTCAGGTGTTAGAGTTTAGCCTTAATTGATAGGCTTAAGTGAGTAAAGCTGTGACTTGATAGGCTTTTAACTGCTTTTGAATAAAGACTCCTTTCTTTGATCACTAAACCTTTGCCTCTGGAATTTTTCCCAAGAGGACGGTAGCTGGCCGCAGAACCCCAGGTTGCTGTTTGGTAACATTCATGTAACTAAAAATTTGACAACCTATTGAACACGTAAATAGATAAAACATCTTAGTATATAGTTGTTGAAAATATGTAGTATATTAGTTAAATGGGATGGCCAATTTCTTTTCTTTTAACATATTTTTTATTGTTATTCAAGTATAGTTTTGTCTTTTACTCCCGTCCCAGTCCACCCCCCCAGTGCTGCCCTCCTCCCTCCCATTTCCACCCCCCTTAGTTTTCATCCATGTGTCCTTTATACTCATTCCTTCCCTTTTCCCTTGAAATTCCCTCCCCTCTCCCCCTGTCATCCTGTTTTCTATTTCAATGTCTTTGGTTATATTTTGCTGGCTTGTTTGTTTTGTTGCTTAGGTTCCTGTTAAAGGTGAGATCATATGGTGTTTGTCCTTTACCGCCTGGCTTATTATAATTTACCATGCCAGGCTCTGAAAATATAGCAGCAAATAAAACAGACTGATGGAATATTAAACAAATAAACAGATAAGCAGAAGTAAAAAATGTAATAAAAGCCACAGATGTAAAACAGGGCTACAGGAGAGAGGAAAACTAATTGAAGCCGGGAACTGGGGCAGTTCTCTGAAGACATCTGCCCTTTGAACTTGGACTGAACTAACGGGAAGGACCTGCTCTCTAGTAATGAATGCTGATATGTATCGAGGCAAAACAAACAATTTGTTTAAAAGTACTGAGTTAAAAAAAATTGTCTTCCAGAAATTAGCTGATACAGACTTCTAAGGGAGAAGTGGCAAGATTTGAATGTGAAAGATCAACAAGACTCAGATTCCCAAAGGATTTTAGGCCATGTTTTGAGTTTGGAACATAACCGAAGTTTACAGGGGAGCCAAAACACAGAGTCAAGCCAAGTTAAATGATCCTATTCACAATGTATATTGGTTAATACCTGATCTAATTGATGGCTAAATAGCATCAGCCTGAGCATATTGTATTAAACACAGTAACAGATATACCTTCTCACCAGTCCCACTCGTGAAGTTTGGACTTTGCTGCCATCAGCTGGAGTACTAGTATGAGCTCCTGTGGGTCCCTTTTTTGGTCTGTTACTTCAAACCATTCAATGTTGTCTACTGAAAAGTCTACTGAAAAAAAAAATAAATAAAAATAGGACTTAAAATTTCTTGAAGTACATGGTTTATTCTGTCTAGGACTTACTAGTCCAGTGCTGATGGTTAATTTTACATGTCAACCTGGTGGGGCATGGTACCCAGATATGTGGTCAAATGTTATTCTGGATGTTTCTGTGAGGGTATTGTTGGATGAGGTTAACTATTAAATCAGTAGACTTTGCTCAACAGTGTGGTGATGGCGGCGGGGGAGAGGGAAGACGGTACAGCGTGACAGACGAAGACTTGAGTTGGGGTGGTGAATACACAGTGCAGTGTACGGATGGTGTGTTGTGCAGTTGTGCACCTAAAACCTGTATGATTGTATTGACTCATGTCACCCCAATAAATGTAATCAGAAAAAAATAACAGTAGACTTTAAATAAAACAAATTGCTCTTCATAATGTGGATTGGGCTCATTCAATCTGTTGAAGGCCTTAAAAAAACAGAAGGCTGATCGTCCCAGATCAAGAAGGACTTCTGCCAGCAGGCCACCCTCAGACCTGATTGTAGCACTGATCTTCCTAGCCAGCCCACCCTGCGGGTTTTGGACTTGCCAGGCTCCATAATCACATGAGCCAATTGTTAAAAATAAAGCTCTCTCTACATTCACACATATATCCTACTGGATCTGTTTCTCTGGAGAATTCTAATACATGTAAGGCTATTCACTAAGGTTACTTGTGACATTCATTAAATTAAATATTTATATTTAAGGATATCACGTTAATATTTCTCCCTAATAAAACACCTGAAACTGATTAATTATTTCCATTTTTAGTTACATGGGAGGATATGACTCAGTAATATAATTGTTCTCATATTTTATGTTGAACACTTTTTTGATTATATATTTTGTTTATTAATTCTACCCTTGTCATATATGCATTTTATAAAATACCAGTTTATTTAAAAAACATCACATGTATAGTTCATATTTTATATGTTTTCCTGTTTATTTAATAACTGATACCTGGACTTCTCTCCAAATAGAGAAAAGACAGTTTGAAAAATGCACAAATTACAACAGTAAAAGAGCTATGAGTCCAGATAAAATAAAAGTGAAATGATAACACAAGGTGAAGCAACCAGAACCTAATAACAGAACCGACAAACATGTTTCCATCGCAGAGGATGCCCGCACGTTGTACCTCAGTTCACTGACAGAGCAAAAAAATAAGCAATCTTCATTTCAGAAAAAAAATCAGTCACTGAGAGGAAAAGACTCCATTCTCCATTGAAACTGAGCTATCTGGAAATAAATACCCAATTATGAATAATGGCTTCTTTTGTCACTTCATTTCAGAAATGTAAAATAAAGTTCCAAACATTGTTGATTCTTTCTATTGACACCTCTTTCACTTTTTATATTGATATGGTATTGAGTTTCATAAACATATCCATTGTTTTCGACCCTGCTTTTCTCATCAGCTAATCAGCAGATGGTTTGTGTGTGTGCGTATTGTGAGTGCACTTAATAATTATTCAAATATTTCCCAGATTCATTAGGATTCATGCGCTTACTTCCTGATATCACTTGACAAAGTTTTTGCAATGTTTTAAATTCTATTTATGAAAAATCTAATCTCCAGGAATAATAAATATCTCGAGACAGGTATTTCCTATCAAATAATTACAATGATTTCTGTCAAGCAAATATCACAGGAAGAAGAACACATCCTAAGGAGTCAACACAAGGGCACTGGGGAGGCCGTTTTCGTGCAAGGCCTCTCTGTGTAGTTCGCTGCAAATCTATGGGGAGGGCACATATCGAGAAACTAGCCTGGGAGCTCGTGGTTTCCAGCAGGAGTCCCTCTGCAGACTAGATTACAGGCTCCGTGAGTGTTCTCACAGCTTCTCCTTTGTCGCTCTGTTCTATTCTCTCCACTGATGAGAGTGTGTGGCACTTATTAATGCCTGGCAAATATTTACTCAATGAAATATTGAAAGGAATGAATGATTTCTGGGAATTTAGGCAAAAGAGCGCCATTCAAATGTTGTACTGTGACAATAAAAGCTTGTGTTTTAGACAGTATAGCATCCTTGATAGGAGGCGAAAAGCAATGACATCTGTTTAACTGGAACGGGAAGCCTTGAACACCTGCTAAAAAGCCACCCACGTAAGTTAAAAGGGAAAATATTGAAAGAAAGAGACTCTGAACACATAGAAGTGTAACTATTTCCTGCAAAGACTAACACCATGAGGTAAGCTTTACCTATTAGTATTTATTGGGATTTCTATTGCCCTTTCTAGCTGTGCTAAACTGATTTATTTAGGCACTACTGCTATTCAGCCTTTCAAATAGAAGGCTATTCATAAAGAGTATGAAACAACAGCACAAGAAACTGCTCCCTCCCCTGAGCTTGATCCTAATGACAAGCTTCTCATGTAGACACATCTGAAGGTATGTGATTGATCCCGTATCTCTGAGAGAGAGGCTGCGATTGTCATGCTTCTGATGTATCTTCAAATGGAATAGAAGCGCGGGCCTCATTCTAGACTCTGATGGGTCATTGTTGGTTTTCTTACACAGAGAAGGTGGAGCTTCAAGGTCATCAGAGCATACCTGGCTAAATTGTTTGGTGCAATCGTCTTGGCACTGAGACTTACACTCTGGATGATGTGCTCTTTGTTATGTTTGCCTTACATGAGACTTATAAAGGATAGTCTGGAGTTAGACAAACAGTAGCATTTGTGTGCTGTGCTTATATGAAGATTGCATTCTTCCAGCTAAGGGATCTAATCATATCAATTAACATAAAGACTTTAGTAGAGGATAAAACTTGATTCTATAATAAGGCCTATCAACACATAGAAGGCTTAAAATCATTGTATCTTGTTTTAATTATAAGAATAAAATTTATATTGGATCTACGTATAAGATACATATAATAAGACACAACACAAACAATAAAATAACACAGGAAAGCAAACAGATCAATCCACCAGCCAGTGACTGAGTGAGTGTTAATAAGCCAGATTTATTCCTGTTGATGGAGGCAGGAAGCATTAACCTCTAGAGAGAGAATGAGCAAGTCATGGTACAACATAACCTTTATTTTAGGTAGAACTATAAATGTAGGAATCCTGAGGCATTTTCGTTCCCAATCCATATTGAATGCTAAACCTGCTTCCCAAAGCCATTCCTTGTCTGGTCAATTTTCTTGGAACTAGGATATATACGCTTTGCATCCCATCTTTCAATCAATAATTTATTATGAGTTTATTTCCAGGATTAGTAACATCTGAAAACAATCATGAATCTCCCATAACTTGTTAACAGTGATTAAACCATCGACTTGCTTGGGAAAACTATGCTAAGGGAATTACTGAACAAAAGACCCAGGTGCTAGGAGAATTAATGAACAAAAGTTAGTTTCATCTCCTGAAATGCACCAGTGCATAGAGCCACATAATTGCCTTCTGCATTTCCAAGGAACTTGAAAATGATTTCCTCACATTTCCAGCTCCTATCAAGTACGCAATTATTGGATAAAACAATAGGTGAAATGACAGCTGCACAGCGGCAGGTAGGATGTGCCATCAACTGTTGTGTTATAGCAATTTTCATCTTCTAACTGGAGGAAAAGTGTTCATTGTTGTGGTAATTTTGTAACTAAACTACACTGGAAAGAGTTCCTAAAATTTTAATATCTACTGCCCCTTTTCAAAAGAATAAAAAGAAATCATAAAAATAATGTTCAAATGTGCAAATTTCCAGTGTATCGCACATTATATAAAACTCCAGCTATGCCTGGTAGTTAGAGGACAATATTTCTGTTTTAGTTCTTATCGAAAGATACAATTTGAGGAGGGGTTCTGTGTGTGTGCATGTGGGCACACATATTATTTCTCTTAGTTAAATGTTCAAGTAGTATTGTCATCAGGAAAGTGTGTCTCCTATTGATTCACAGACACTTGATACACTTATATCTGGTGCTGAAAGCGAGTGAGCCTTACTGATGTCATGCACACAATCTCATGAAAATGTCAGTTCTTAAACAGGGACAGAGATCTTTCAAGTGAAAAGTAAAGCAATGCAGGGAAGTTTTAAAGCAGAATAACGTGTGAATCCTCATGCCAACATGTCAATGTTTACAGTCCCATGGGTTGTATTTTAGAACAGAAGTTTGTATATGGTACTAAATACTGTAATGGGTTATGCCAACAGTAATCAGCAATTCTTAATATTTATAAAAATAGCCACTCTTTTACAGAAGGGTTAGTCACCAGGCACTGCTTACAGTTCAGTCCTTGCAGTGAGGTTAGCAGGAGGTATTACCCACCAACCCCCATTGTACAAATGAGGAAACCGATGCTGGTAGGGGTGGCTTCGCCAATATTGCATAGAGAGTAAGCAGAGTTGCAGATGCCTTAATGTCTGGCTCCAAACATCATCTCAGCTTCAACGTGTTCTGTATGCATTCAACAACACCATCCACATCCACTCATCAGTCAGTTTGAAATGTCAATTTTTCAACTAAAATGCCATGCCTTAATTGATGAAGGAACACTCGACTGAAGGGCTAAGTTTCTAAATTCCCAGACATTTCAATAGCTTTGCAGGTAAACCCAAGTGCCCTAGCCCAGAATTCCAGTTGCTGTGTTATGAAATCTGCCTCTGCCTCTCATAACTCTCTAAATTCGCGTACTTTATGTGCCTGTATACCTTTTTATATAAAATAGAAACTAATAATCATATAGTAAATAGGTTATGGAAATGGTTAAATATAAGCAAGGACCCCCAAAAGGCAGAATTATCTTCTGTGGGGTGGGGCCCTTGGAGCACAGGCTTGCCCTGCTAGGTGAGTGTTCTAGGAACCCATCTGTATCAGTGGACCAGCTGGCATTTGTGTGAGGGGCTGAGTTTGGCTTCAGTGAATTTTTTTGGAGACTCATTAAATGCATTTGCTCATTTTATTGTAGGTCATTTCTGAGTGCACCTGCCCACACCATGCTGAATGTTCAGCAGTTTTTGACCTAAAACAGCACGAGCCTCATGCCCCACCCTCTCTACTCACCCAATCGTGCCTGAGAGACTTTTTTTGTTTGTTTCCATGGATGAAAAAATTCCTGAAAGGGAAAGGTTTTGCTGATGTGGAAGAGGTGAAACAAAAAATGGCAAAAGCACTAAAAGGCATTGAAATTGACTAGTTCAAAAACCGCTTTGAGCTGTGGAAGAAACACCCCGATGGGTGCACTGCATCAAACAGAGAGCACTTTGAAGGGGACTGAAGTTTACACATGTAAGAATCGAAACAATTTTTTATACATAAATTCTGTTTTCCTTGTTCCCTCCACCTTGTAATTTAACATGTATAAAGAGCTGATAAACTCCTCTAGTACATGAAGAATGTTCAACACAGATTTAGTATTATTTAGTATTATTATTACAACTTAAATAATTCTTTACTGTCTGTATTGCTTTGTCTATATTTATAGTCTTTTTGTATGGCATCACTAAATTATATCCAGTCAACTATCAATACAAGTGTGTAACTTCCGTTCAATACTAGGGACCATGATATGTTATGTAGCTCTCAATAGAAAAATTTTACATTAGTACAATTTTTCTTCTTTCAGTATTAACCATAATTGTTAATATAGAACACATTTACATTTAAGTTGTCATAATCTGATTGTACAAAGAAATCATGTAATTAAAGCTAAAGAGATCTAGGTGTGTATATGTGTGTATCTATTACTCCGCAGCCTATTCCTCCCACATTTTATATTACCATAAAAAAATGACACCATACCAGACACCTTGTAGGTGATAAATGTATGTTTGTTAAATTATAGTGAAACTATATTCTGTCACAATCTACTTCTAAATGGCAATGAATTGTTAACACGCACATGTTAACAGAATGTGCATGCTTCCAGGAAACATTAGCCAGCTGCTCGGTGTCCTTGCAATCCACACAGTGACGATGCACGTGACCTGATCCTATTCTCCGTGGGCTTTGCCGGAGCTGGGAGCAGGGGTTATTATTATTCATCTGTGTACCTGCTAGGAGTGGACCTCTTCTTGAAAATTTTTTCTTTATGCCCGTGACTGTAATTGTGCTGAAGGAATGTGATAAATTAAATAATGAGGTGGCTGAAGCTCCCCAGGTCCTTGTCCTGTTCCGTGATTTGCATGGCCACAACTCAGAGCCTCTGGAGATACTGTAGTTCTGAAGACTTTTCCTGGGGCAGGGCCAAAGAGTGTGCCTCAGGGCAACTATTGCAAACAGAAAAGCCCTCGCTGAACTGAGAGTATCTATTTTTAATTATGTTTTTGATATTGGATTTTTTATCTCTAATTTTCATGTCTATGATTCCCATAAAACAGCCAATGCTTTTTTTTTTCCTTAGGAGAGACATTTTGTATTTTGAATCAAACATTTCCACTTGGTATATTTATTGCTTACAGAATCAGAAAGTTTTAGTTTCCCCAAGATAATCTTTCAAATAAATAAATAAATAAGCCTTAAACCAAACTACTTTTTGCTAAATTACAACAAATCGCAAAATATATACATTGTTAGAGTGGAGAATGTAGGGAACTGGTAAATTAAAATTAAAATACAAAAGCAAAGGAGAATTCAAATGAAGAATAAAGTTCGTAACTATAAAAATAAAGTCCAAAAAAGTTTATCTTAAATTATAATTTTAGAAATAGATAATTTTGTTGATGGAAATATATCACTGCACTAGGAAGACAACATCTGATAAAAAATTAAGCATTTCCTAATTCTCCACAGAGTTTAACTGTGAATACTCAGTCAAAGTTCAATAGTGAATTTAAAAGCTATACTTTATTGTTTTTGAGGCAATAAATACTTAATGCTCAATTAAAATAAGCAATTAGTCAAAATATTGGAGGGCCTATAGACCTCAAGCATATATAACAAAATTAAACTTCCCATTAGATATTGCAAACTTTCATCAAAATATAGAGTGATATTCATTTTAGTTATACTATGCTACCAGTGTTTATAGGGTTTGATATCCTTACCTAGGAATGTAGAGAATAGTTTTATTAATAAATTTTAAAAACTAGTTTTTTTTACATTTGTTCAGAAATAATCTGGAAAATGCATATATTGTTTTCAACTGCACTAAGGCCAAGTGCATATTTCTTTTTTCCTTTTCTTTGTCTTTTTTTTTCTTTGATAAATGACTTGGAGAAAGCCTCAGCGAAAAGATACCAAATCTTAAAATTTATTATTGTCAATAGTCTGCATGACCTTTACTTTAACTTCATCTCGGCTGTCAGTAATAATCCAAGGTTGCACTTTCAGTGATAAAATGAAAGACTTTGCATATTGAGTCTCTGGCTCTCCTTGAAAGTGTTCAGACATCACAGTCATTTATTCCCATTGTCAGAGCAAGGTCCATTATGAAAGCCCATTCGTCTTTACTTGAAGATGAAGAGTGGAGAAACTCCACTTCCGCCTTGAATCCAGTACTAACTACTTCAGGGTCCCCAGATACATCAATATGCTGACTTGCTGTAGGTCCGGGATCTCTCTCTCTCTCTCTCTCTCAGTCTCTCAACATCGGGCACTGATTCCATAAGAGTTCACTTTACTTTTGTAATACAAAATTTGGGAGGCACATAAAATAATGCTTTATCACATACCTGAGGGTCTCTTTTGAACGGGGCTTTTTGTCTGTTCTTTCTTTTTCCAGTTAAAACCAAGCTGGATTACTAGCAGAACTTAGGAGAAGAGCTTGCTTTACCTAAGTAGTGTAATAATACTTACAGGAATCAAGATAATACTTTACTCGAACTATCCAACTTCAAAATTTATTTTGAAGTGGTAACATTTAATTTATTTATAATTAAATATCATTATGTAATAATTGGCCAGAAGATATAAACATCTAAAAGCTGCTTTGAACTAGTCATTCCAATTATAATGTAGGGAATGCAAACCTGACAGAGTAAAGATAGTAAATACCATGATAAACATATTATTAGTTGATGTTTTTGCCCTAAGCTCTAACTCAGATAAATATGATAAATAGTCCAGCACATGGAATCCTGTTTTCCTACTTGGTCAGTTCTAAACCTACTTTAGAGCCAGAACTTTATTTTGGGTACCTGACTCCCTACTCCAACAGAAACACTTGAGTGTGGGATTTTTGTCGCAGATTTATTTGCAGTAGCGGAAATAAAGAAAAGATCGAAAGACTTGGAAGTTGTCAACACATCTGAACTGTACCAAGCCAGACACTCGACCCTCAGAAGATGGTGAGACGTGCGGAAGGAGATGACCAGATCTTTCAGAGATCAAACAACCTGGGGGAAGAGACCGAGTTTCCTGGGGATGCTCTGACAAATGACCAAAATATCGGTGGCTTAAAATGGCAGGAATCATTCTCTTCCAGTTGTAGAAGCCAGGATTCCAAGGTCAAGATGTCCGAAGGGCTGTGATGTCTCTGAAGGCTCTGGGAAACGGTCCATTCCTTGACTGTTCTAGCTTCGGCTGGCTGCTGGCAGTACTGGCTGGGGGCCTCATCACCCCCGCCAGTGCCTCTGCTTCACAGCCCCTTCTGCTCTCTGCGTGTCTGATCCTTCTCTGGCTCTCTCCAGTAAGGACCCCAGGACGCATTCAGGGCCTACCCTGATAAGCTAGGATGACCCCTCATCTGCAGATGTTTAACTAAATCAACGTGTAAAGACCTTTCTGCAAAACGAGGCCACATTTACAAGTTCCAGGGGTTAGTACATAGACACAGCTTTGGGGTGTGCGTGGCGTCTTTCAATTTACCACAGGTTGTTTACCATTACTGGTATAAAGGAAAAGGAGAAAGCCAACTCTACATGATGTTTTTACACAGCTGCAGATATGATGAAATATGTATATTCAGGTAGGACCAATCCTAGAGGTACAAAAAAGGATTTGAAAGCACTGACAAAGAGATGTTTTTTATGCTACTAAAAAAGAAAAACTGAACATGTTCAAAGTACCAAATAATTTAGAATAATATGAAAGTTTTGGGGCAACTTCCAAAGCCCTCTTTTGAAATATGTATATCTTTGTTGATTTTGGCTGATGCAAAATAAAAACGGAGAAAACTATTATTTTTACTGTATTAATATTTGATATAAAAATAATACAAAGATTAAGATTTGGTATATTACTGTTTAAAACAATTGATTAACTAGTGGATCCATGGCAGGAGTGGATAAGATGGGGATTCCTTTGAATGATTTCAATGGATGTTTGTACTGATTCCTGACAAAGAAGGCACTTAACATTCATTTTTATGTGTAATGTTAAATCACTTTAAAATGTGAATTAATTTAATTAGCGAGCAGGTTTGGGTTGAACTTTAAAAAAAAAACACTTTCTATAATGCTTTTGTATTTCTTTAAGAGGCCGAGCTAACTTCCCTAGATGCGAAAATCAGTAAGGAGAACTCATCTGCTAAAATGCAAACTTGGGATGTTTTTCTATAGCTATTCTTGGGCACACTCAAATCAAGCTTTTTGAGTCCTAGATTGGCTGCCTCGAACACCCCCTTATTTACATAAACTCTGGGGCTTTTGCAGTCATCTCCATTGTGCAGGGGAGTTTTCCTGCATGCATTCTGATTAGACTTGTGCAAAAATGAATAAATTTCTCATCCAATCAAAGGCTGACCTGGGGAAAACTGGCAGGCGGTGGGCAGAGTAGGAGATTACTAAATTGGCAATTCTTTTTTAACTCCGGTAGTCATTTGGGTGAAATGAACCGAATCTTAAAGAGGGCAGCATTATTGGTCTAAATAGAAATAGAATAGAATGCCTTTGACTCATGGAAAGATACTGCCACAAGAAACATACAAAGTATCATCAGGAATAGAGGATAAAAGATCAATTGGGATATTTTTCTAGAATACAAAACAAGTAAAATGACCCAAAGAATGTGTGAATTCTTTATATTCTCTGCCAACATATTTTCTATAAAGTAACTTACCAAGATAAATAACAGATTCATTATCATTTATTTACCACTTTATTTTTTATGAAATGTCATTGGAAAGGAATATTTTGACAAGGGGGATGAGTATTGCAGATAACTTACACTTTTAGTTATCATGTTAGGTGTTTGTATACCACATAAAAATTCCAGTTTATATTTGATGTCAAATTTGATATTAAAATCAATCTTTAATAGTCACAAACCCAGAAGAGAAGAGAAATAAAATCTTATAGCATTTGTGAAGTTTTGAGTGGGTTAGGAAAAGAAGAAAAAGAACATTCCTTAAACTTAGAAAAACACTGATTTAGTATAGCATCTAGTCTATGGAGAACTAAGTTGCAAGGTATAAAAACTCATTCACGTAGTATCACATATGACAGTTATATATGGTTATCTATGGAAGAATTATAAGATACCTAAATTTAAGAAAATCTTCCCATTGGAGATATAAGTCATATACACTGTGTGTTCCTGCGAGAACAAAGGTCTGTCTATGTACTCATACTATATTAAAATAATTGCTATAGTTATTACTAGTTCTTATTCTGGTTTTGATTTTTATCCAATAAGCAATGGATAACCATTGATGAATCAATGGAAAGGTGATAACTAACATATTTAGATGTGTATTTTAAAAATATTTCTCTGTCATTAATGTCAACGTTATCTTAACACTGACATCATAGATGTTTTGGATGGGATAAACGACTAATATAATTATAAGCTTTACAATATTCTAGTTGAATTACTACCGGGGCTTAAGTAAGAAGTTGGCCGTTGGGCTGGCAAAGAGGCATTGAGCATGAAAGACATGTAAGATCTAGGGAATCCACAGGACCCAGCAAATGGGAAGTAAAGAGAGAGAGAGCAGCCATCGTCCTCCTATTGCTGCTATAACTACCTTTGGGTAAAAGTGCAAATTTCTATTATCACAGACACTAAAGAAGTAGAATGTCCAGGGTGCGGGTAGCCTCAGAGGGAGGTTAGGGGTTGGCGTTCAACAAAGTTTTTTCCAAACAATGGAAACTATCATTGTAAACAGAAAATTAAACTATGGAAATGGTATTAAGTAGATTACACTATCAATGAGGTCTACAGAAATAAGAAGCTTCAAAAACTGGCAGAAGCCTTAGAATGAATGCCAGGCAGTGAGGATTCTTATGCACATAAGCGTGTTAGTCATTGCCTGTCTACAGAGTCATCCACGGTCACCCACTGTTTGTTGGACAAACATC
This sequence comes from Carollia perspicillata, assembly GCA_004027735.1. Classification (NCBI taxonomy): domain Eukaryota; kingdom Metazoa; phylum Chordata; class Mammalia; order Chiroptera; family Phyllostomidae; genus Carollia; species Carollia perspicillata. The sequence continues at coordinate 6,321 of PVKM010020076.1, read as the reverse complement.
AATGTTGTTCCCAGTGGCATTGTTCTGCTCTTTCCTGGGGGAATCCTGTCCCAGAAGAGAAGAGAAATAAAATCTTATAGCATTTGTGAAGTATTGAGCGGGTTAGGAAAAGAAGAAAAAGAACATTCCTTAAACTTAGAAAAACACTGATTTAGTATAGCATCTAGTCTATGGAGAACTAAGTTGCAAGGTATAAAAAAACTCATTCACATAGTATCACATATGACAGTTATATATGGTTATCCATGGAAGAATTACATGAGACCTAAATTTAAGAAAATCTTAAAGATTTTCAGAGAAGCTGGAATCCTGTCCCCCAGGAAAACATCGAGGGTGTTCTGCTCTAATAAGATGGCAGATGTAAGATGGCTAAACATAAAATAATAAGTGAAGTGGCAAATGTGCTCTATGCAAAGGAAAGGAGGTGAGAATCGTCCCTGGGAGGGTCCTCCTAAAAAATCGCATATGTGAGTTGGGAGCCTCAAATAGAGATTTAGGGTTTTCGTTCTTTAGCACCTGGGTACAAAACTGTAGCAATAGCTGTGATCACTCAGCAATTAAATCTAGATTAAGAAAAGGAAATATTGCTGAACAGTAAGGATCAGTAATATGCAAACATAAGACAGACATGGTAGCCTATAAACCAGAATGAGAAGAAACAGTTGACAGAGCAAGAGAACTGAGAATGAGTCATGTTCACAACATTTTTAAAACATCAGTTTCAGAGGAGAGATTAGTGGACCGGTTTAAAGGTACTGCAGGGGAATAACAATGCAACGGGTCCCTGAAGTTAATCTGAAAAGGTATTTGATGCCTATTAATTCAGTGGGAGTTTGGAATCGAAGCCGATAGAGTTTAAAAAGTAGTGGAAAATGATGAGTTGAAGGCACTAAGCGTAAAAAAATATATGTTCTTATTTTTTTTACTGCCAGAGAAAGGAGAGACAAATGGTAAGTAGAAAGAAGGAGGTTTTCTCCTGTTCTTAGTCCTTTAAATATTTACTCAAAGGTAATGCTAATGTGGTGATAGGCACATAGGAAGGAGATTGTAGGTCTAGGGATTGAAGTCATGGGTGAAGGAATTTTCCAGAGATGGCTTAGAACTGACATTTGAAAAAAAAAGAATTTAAATGCCTCATGCCATATTTCCTTTTTTTTTTTTGTTTCTCTCGCCATAAAAACTTTCAAAGGAAAAAAACAGGAAGAAAAAGAGAAGAGACAATATAATAAAAATGCAAAAGGAATGAGAAAAAGCGAAGAAGACGAAATCACAGCAGAGGAGCACAGAAAGGAAGCATGACGTGCCCTGTGCTGACGTCTACTCTTTGTACAGCACCAGGCAAGTGCTTTCTTCCCACAGGTTAAATATTTTGTAATGATACCTCTAGATAAGGTATTCAATGATGCCCTCTCAGGCAGAAATTTCTATATAAAGTATGGGTAATTAGGGTCTCAGGTTATGTATGAGCATCTAATGGCCCAATTAGTCCTTCAGAGAAGCTGGTTTTATTGTTCCATTGTTTCCTCTGCAGTGGTTCCAGTTTTAACGTAGGATCCCTATTTAGAAAGCTTGGTTTGTACTTTCACTGACTCCTCTTGAAAATTAAAGAACTTTCGAATCATATATATATATATATATATATATATATATATATATATAAACAGTTTCTCTCTTCTTCTTTTCTTCTCTTCTTCTTCTTCTTCTTCTTCTTCTTCTTCTTCTTCTTCTCTTTATTCTCCTCCTCCTCCTCCTCCTCCTTCCTTCTTCCTCTCCCCTCATCTAACACACAGGCTACCTCCATTAAGGTTAGCATAAATGACATCAGACAAAGACTTCTTCCTTTTCTAAGATTTAGGCTCCTCCAAACCCTCTTTTATCAGGCTATGCAGGGCTAGGACAGCCCAGTCTTGTCAAGAGTCCTGCTTAATCAGTTTAGAGAGCATCACCCACTGTTGACAGCTGGTAATAATCAACACCTAGTCAAATCCCTCATCCTCCACCAGCCACCCAAGTTATGTGTGACCCCAATGCCGGTCTTTAGCAGAAATGCTGCTTGATCAGTCTAACAAGAATTCCCAGTCTCGGGAAATCCTCTTAGTAACTTTCCTCCAGCCTACCACCCCCACCCCCACACAAAACTGCTCCTTGACTGTAAATCCCCATCTTTCTCTGTCATATTCTGATTTGAGTCCAGTTTTATACTGAAACCTCTTTCCCCTATTGAAATAGTTTCTAAATAGAATCTGGTTTTACCTTTTTAACTATTATGCAGCTCTGGATTTATTTTTAACACCTGATTCTAACCTAACCCAAAGTTAGGCTCATACATAGGTACAAATGTTCATATATGCGTTCTGTTACCCATAGAACAATTTTAAGTATAACTTATTATTTTCCAAATTTCAATGAATAAAATTATTATTTTATTATTCAATAATTTTTCTTTCTGATATATATAATTTGTTTCTAAAATATTTATTTTTCTCTCTGTACTTTTTGCTGTTTATATTAATTAAGCACATTATCCAGTGAATGTGTTTGTGCTAATATTTTAAGTTAAAAGAGTGTTCTAATATTCTCTCAGCATGAAGCTTCAGTTAGTAAAACTTTTCTCAACTTGCTGCTTTCATAATATATTTTTTTGCTTCTGTCTTGACCCTTTTGAAATAACATAGTCATGTTTGCTGCTTTCAAATCCTCTAGAATCTCTCCCAAGTCTAGTGAACTTTAAAAAATGTCAGTTAAAGGTTCACTGGATTTCTTGTTCGCTTCCTTTAAAATTCATGGAGAGCCTCCATCAAGATCACCGCGCTGTCGACTCGAAGCGTAACACCTTTAGCAGTTTTGCTTTTCACCTGTATCTGTCTGCCTCTTTCCCTTGCAATCTCATGAAATGTATTCTTGGTTAAAAAAGATCTTATTTCTCATTTTTTTCCTGAACACGAATTTAAACATTTTCACATGACTAAATATGATTAAAGTGATAATAATAGAATTCTGTTACTAGGGAAAATAATTTCAATGTATTGAAATCAAATTAAGAGCAAATACCTGTAGTTTAAAAATAATGTTTATGTATTTTCTAAAATGTGTTTTAAATAATTTATTAGAAGTTTGCTTATGTGGAAAGATTCAGGAAAATTAAAAACCTATTTTATTATCCCTTAGAAATCATATGCAAACATTACTGCATACCTTATGATAATGGAGTTTAATGAAACAATAGGCAGATATAAGTGTATATGAACATCCTTCCAAAAAAGAGACTATTTAAAATGAGATTTCTATGATTTAATCATTATACATCTACTCATGTTAGATATGGCCCAAAATTCCATATATGCATACAGAGAAACATGTTAAGATGGTATTTTAATAAACATAGGTGTATTTACACACAAAAGAATAACACAGTAATTCTCTGAATAAATCTTTAATATACACCATCATGAATTTAATTTTACATTTTCAATAAGTAATTTTATAGTGTAACTTCAGGTCTCTATCCAGAAGGTTATCATGTAGGTCTTAATAACAAATTGCTCAGAACTTAGCAAATTAAGTGTTAGGTGGTCCAAACAAATACTCTAATAACACAGGTTATCAGAAATATTTTCTTTTTCATAATGTTTTATAGTTGTATATTCATAGAATAATATATCATATTATATCATCAAATATCCCAAACTTTTAAAACTCTTTAATCAGACAACATAGGCCTCTTAAACAGATTTGGTATTTATTTAAATATTTAACAGTAAATCAAATAAACATTTACTCTACAGTTTTCTATAACAATTCAGTTTAAAACTCCTCTATCCCCTTTTGGAAATGGTATGCCCTGTGTATATTTGTGTGTTCGATATAGTTATCAAAAAAGAGAGCTAGTATTGTATTTTGTATTGTGGACTCATTTGCCTGAAAATAATTTGTCATCAGAAAATGTCTTTTGGGTCCTGACACATTAGAGCAATATATTTTATAAAAGATAATGTGACTCATGTTGCAAGAAAAGATGTTGCATTCAAATGACAGTTTCTTCATACAGTATGTACTGGAAAAAAATCTAATGTGAATATAACCATGTTTATGTGGTATGATAAAGAGTTCAGCCATTTTTTAAAGTGTGGAATTCTCACTGTTTAATGATTTTTCTTATATTAAAATAATGACATTCTAATATTTTTTCTTCACCACCTGGAAACGTTTTAAAATTAAAATTAAACTTGTCTTACTTTTGAAGGAAGTTCAGCTAAAATTTGTCGTGGCTAATGATTTAATTTATGAGTTTAATCAGTACTGAGGAGAAGAAGGAAAACGCTCACTACATGGGGATTAGAGGAAAAGACTGTGGGAACAAAGATGGTTTGCCCTGGTAATAAATCCAAGTCAATGAGGAGAAGAAAAATAAGGTTTCAGAAGGTTCAGAGTTGTTGCAGGAGCTGGAACCCGGTGAGGAGTTCGTAGAGGAAGGCCAGGATGGGGGAGGGAGGCCAGGTGGGCTTGTGGTCAAAGATCTTGCCCCGGGCTGTGCCAGCTGGTGGAAATGGGGTCTGAGCCACTACCTACATACCTACTCCTGCCTGTGATGACAGTCAGGGACTCTGCCCCGGGACTGGGAGCAAGTCCAGCTATTTCTTTCCTGGACATCCACTTTCCAAGCATTGTGTAGTGCCTAGACCGGGATCAAAGCCTTGCATGATACCGAATTTTTCCAAATCATGTTCTGCCTCTACTCCTGTATGGAGCAGCCAGCAGGAGTGCACGCTGTCTCCCTAACCAGGGTCCAAGGGGGCTGCGCAGGGCAGGCTGTGTTGCAACTGTCAGGGTTCTCTGAAGGGGTTTGCAGTCATGAGCCCGTACTGTGCCACTCTCCCTTATCATTTCCAGCAAGATTACCTCTCGATGAGATCTAACAAAATCCCTAAGGTTTCTTTGGTGTCATTGGGCAACTCAATTCTGAAGGGTCTGTACTTTTTTCTCCTGTAATTTCAACAACTTGTTGCATTGGTTGGTTTTTATCAACATCCAGAGCCTGATTAGAATCATTAGCAGAGGTAGTTAACCTGTTATTAAGAAGAAAAGGGGTTCAAGGGAAGTAGACATTGAGTTTAATAAACTGGGGACCATAGCCTGGTGCTCATCCAGGAAGCTGCAGCATTTACACACTCGACCATCCGTTCCAGGGGACTCAGCAGAGGTGCGGTAATCCCAGGAGCACAGGAAGTCTCCCGAGGAGGAGCAGCGGGTCTCCTCCGGTACTGGATTGTTGGGAGTTACACAGGGAGGCGCTTGATGCTAGAGACCTGTGAGTCTAACTAGGGGTGGATGAAGCAGAAGCCTAGGAAAGCTTGGGAAGTTGACTGGTTATTTTAAAAAAGCACAGCATCCTTTCCAAACTAATATAATCCTAGGGGAACAAAGAAGCTTGCGCACGCTCTCTCTCTCTCTCACTTGGTCACCTTCACTGGTCCCACTCGTTTGTATGTTTTCTCTCTCACCCACGGACTCCAGTTCATAACCACACTACAGCAAATATCATTTTATCAAAATACAAATCTGATAATGCCATTCAGTTTATTTCTGATAAATTCACTTCAGTACACCCTCATTTCTCTTTGAAGTGAAGGACAAAAACATTAAACTGGACACAAAAGACCTACAAGTGGGCCCTTCATCTGCTTCTCCTTCCTGCTTCCATGCCGCTCTTCACCCCGACACGGGCATCTCGGTCAGTCGGACCTTCTTTCACTTCCGCTCCAGGCCGTGCTCGTTTACTATGGCTTTGCCCAGGTGGTCTTACACATGATTTTAGCTCAAAATGTTTCACTTTTCTTTTTTTCTCATTATAAAAAATCTGTGGAGTAAATAAGTATGATGGATACCTTAAAATACAGCTTTGTAGGGAGTGTATTAGAGTTCAAAAGTCAAGCCAAAATGTAATCAAGTACTAAAAAAGGATAATTGGATATTGGAGTATGTTCAGGGAGAGTATAGGACACAATTAAACAAAGGATTGGGATATTGGGAAGTGAGATGTAATTTAAGAAGTCAGAAACCTTGCACACACAGCATTTTGCACTTTTTATATAGAGTCAAGCATCTATATATATTTAGGAATCCCATTAATCATAGACTTCCTTATATTATTGTTCTGTTTCTGAATTTACTTTTTCAAACACATATTTCAATATGTTTCAATATGGTTATGCAGCTATTCAATTACCATTGATAATCATTCATGGTTTGATAAGAACTAGACAGGCTGTCACTTCAACTTTCTGGGAACATTTTCTTACCTGTTGACCAAATTTGTATTTC
>PVKM010020075.1:13725-23750 GCA_004027735.1 Carollia perspicillata | reverse complement strand
AGGTCCATCACACATGTGAGATAAAAAGTGATTTTTGAAAACCAGCTCTCTTCCTAAATTATATTTATTCAACCGATCTTACACATACAGGCCTTAAGCAGAGCAGGTCAGAATAGGGGAGAAGGAAGAAGAGAGTTAAAATTGAAGACATATTTTTTTTAATGTTTTCAAGAGCCAACTGCACTAGAATAGGAAACCCTGGAATACATTATAAAAAGAATCTCTCCCTCTCTTTTCTGAATTTCTCTGATCGGCAGGAAAGGTGCCTGTGCACATTAAGTAGGTAAGGAGAGCCCAGCACGAAGAGAGAGCTGAGAGATGGGCAGGCAAGAGAACAGAAGCTCAGAAGCAGCCACGGTCCCGGACTGCCTGCCGCCCAAGCCTCTGCAGATGCTTGTGCTCCAGGGTCTGTGTGATTGACGCGCAGGGTCCCCACAGGGTCCACCTTTCTGCTCCTTATTGACAGCATGGTGGCGTTTCTGGGCCTCTTTCCTTTTCCACAGTGCCTTCTTCCCAAAAGAGGGAGTGGGGGAGGTCATATACTTCTCTTTGAAAAGTTAAACCAAAAATATTCAGACAAAAGTACCTCTTCCTTTGCAGCTCTAATGAAAGCAAGTAGAAAGCCATTCCTCTGGCAAAAGCCTGGAAGTCTTCAGGTATTCAAGGGTCCATCTGAGGAAGGCCAAAGTACAGGACTGAGGAATCGGAACTGACACAGTGTGACCAGTGGAGAGAGCGGGGACGAGCTGCGGAGGCTCTGGCACTGGCTGTAAAATGCAGAGGCTGAATGGCCACCCCTGAGGCTCCCGCAGCTCCAAGTCAAGGCTCCCCTGACCGGCCGGCACTGACTCTGCTGTGCTTTCAACAAACAATGCAACATCTCCACTTTTGTTAAACTATAACGGGAAGCCTCCAGGGTCATGTGGAAATCATTTTTTAAATGAAAGCTTTTTCATCAACTAATGAAAAGCAGTAATAAATCTAAAAATAGACTAAAAAAGGATTATGTGGACAAGTAAAAACAGGATTTTGATGGGCTAAGTGGATTGCTGAATTATCATGACATATTTAAAAGCAAGTGAAGAAATCGACCAGTATTTTATGTGTTGAAATGCTGGTGATTATAAAGGAGTGATATACATTTGGTGAAATATCTAACGTTCTTGAAAGAATCTGTACCACAAAAGAACATCTCGAAGAGTTTGCTGCAATTAATGTATGTTAGCAGAGCTGCTCCTCAGGGTCCCAGATTCAAGGTGGCAGGGGGAAGAGGAGGTTCTCAAAGCTTCAATGAGATGACCCTTTAAAACACCTTCTAGGGAAAGCAGCAGCAAATCATTCCTACCTTGCATGAGTTAAGCTCAAAAATAAAAATAAAACCCCCTCAAGGAAAGTTTCCAGTACACAGAACACCCCCCTAATTAATATGCACTTCTAGAAGGCCCTATGTCAATGACATTTCCTTCTGTGTTGGTATTCTAATGTCAACATTACCCTCCTTGCTTCCATTAGGGAACATTAGGAAAACCCAGAAATGAACAGGATGATCCATTAAAGTCAGTGCAAGAAGCTGGACAAACCAAGTCTACTGTGAAACTGTTCAAAAGACCAAAGGCATCCATAAGTTAAAAGGCAATTAAGTATGTGTACTTAATATATAACATTGTTCACTTATGTAACACACAGTACATCATTGTATCAATTTGACAAAGTTACACTTAAATATAAAGGTATCTACTAGGTTTCCCAATAGGTCATCTTGGGTCACAAATAAGACAATGAAGAGATATGCAGATTTGCCTGTAACCAAGAGCCAAGGGATAATAGACATTTCTAATAATGTGAAAGTCTAATATAAACTTAAGAGTCCCTATTTCTTTGTTTTCCAACTCCAGATACAGAAACAAAACAGTGTTTATTTTACTGAGCTATGAATCATTGATCACATACCTAAAATCCTCTAATGAGGGCCATTTCTTCATTTTTCTAACCCTTCAGCGTAGCTGCCTGCCTGCCCTACTCTTCTGAACCTTGCTGGTGACTCCTAATGGCCAGCATCAGGAGAAACCATCTAAAGATCATCTGTCTTTCTAAGTTCTACTTTAAAGAAATCCCTGCACGTGGACCCTCTCTCCGCAGTGCTCACAAACCCAGATTTGTCTGAACAGACGGAAAGGATGGCAGCTTTTTCTGGTGGTAGGGTGGGGGAAACTACAGGATTCCACTGGTGCTGAAGCCGGCCTCTCTTCCTTCTAGGATGACAGCGCCATAATGAACATGAAATTACAGTAAATGACCTTCTGCACATTTCTTTTTAATTCAGGTCACACTCGTGTTTTCAATCACCCGATTGCGAAAGGTGCAGGAGTCAAAGTTCAGAGCTCAGAGCCCAGCTTTCCCGTCAGATCCTGTTGGATCAGCAGCAGCTCGCCTGTTCTCCGTGTTCACGTTTATCCAGCTGTAAGACCAGGACCAGATTTGTTTACCTCTCCACACAGGGACATGCTCTAACCTAATAAAACATTCTGAGCTACCTAATTGTTTTGAATTCTGTCATATCGTTTTCAAAACAAATTCTACACAGTATAGTGTTTTATGGTATTATAAAATACACAGTCAGCTGTATTATATGAAAGAGATTTTGGAACTCTTTAAAGTTGTTCTTTTTCCTTTTATTATAAATGCAGAAATAATGGTGCTAATGAAATTAAAATTGGCTTATCTAACCAAGTGTGTAACCCGGATACCCTAGAAACCTCCAGTTTCTCGTCAAGTGCTTGAGATACCTAGAGAGTCTCAAATGACAGAGGTTCAGTTCGGTCCAATCTGATCTCAAGGCAGATCTCAGGTTGGGTCAGGTTAGTAGTACCTGTAGAAGAAACCAGAAAGTAACTTCCCAATGTCACCTACATGTCATTCCTATTGATTGGTTCTGAAAGAATTCAGGATAAAATTCTCTGGATACTCAGATGAAACTAGAGTAAATTTTAAATGAAGTAATACAGAGGTGTTTTGATGTTCTCTTGCCGCCTTCTTCCTACTTGAATCAGTAAAGCCTAGTGCAAAAATTTAACAGTGCTTACCAGCACTATAAGGGGTCATTAAACTCTAGGTGGCACAGTGATAAAATCCTGAGAACTTTTTTCCCAAATGGTTTCAAACTTTTACTTTTTTTTAAAGGTTTTATTTGTTTCTTTTTAGAAAAAGGGGAAAGAGAGAGGAAGAGAGGGAGGGAAACATCAATGTGTGGTTGTCTCTCACATGGCCACCACTGGGGACCTGGCCTGCAACCTAGGCATGTGCCCTGACTGGGAATTGAACCTGCGACCTTTTGGATAGCAGCCCACATTCAATCCACTAGGCTATACCAGCCACAGCTCAAACTTTTACTTTTTAATCGAAAGGGAATATTGCTAAGCAAAATCAACTGCAATTCATGCTTTCTTGGGTTCATGCCATTTGTTTCTTACTAATTACAGTAAATTTAAATGGAAAAATAATTTTTGGTGCCTTTAAAAGTCCAGAATTTTAATTAAAATTTTCTTACCTTAATGATTTTAGTAAACACAGAATTCAGACACTTAGATCTTAATATTTTCATTATAATTTATATATTTGGCAATTATAAGAATCAAAACTTTAATTTGTGAGAGGGAAAATTATGTTTTATGATAATCCTAAACTCCCAATATTTTAAAATGTTTTTAGGAAACTCATCCCACAAAAAAAGGGGGCAATTTAATTCTGTAACATGGTATGGCCGCATGTACCACTGTATATATCACGATACAATTATCTTTGGAAAAAGCTGCCTCCATTTTTAAAGCATTTGTTAACCCCCTGAGAGTATTTTGGCGTGATAATTAGGAAAACATTAAATTCAACAGAAAACAAAGAATTCTATTCCAACATTGTGTCTTTATTTACCTCTCGAGAGATTACGCATATAGGACAGAATTTCGATGACCTAGAAAGAGGCGACTATAAAATCTGGTTTCTTTATACATCTACACCATTTATCCTGGAACGTGGGTCTAACGCGAACCTCACCAGGACTGTTTGGCATCTTTTCATTATATGCTTTCACCTGATTTTAACTCCTCCCTTCTAACACAGCAACCACACCTACTGTTACTTTAAAAGTATGTTACATCCTCTCACTTTATGTAGCCCAATCTCCAGCTAACCCAACACCTGGGTTGTTAGGGAAATGCAGAACACTCTTTGTAGTCTGTTGGAAAACTCCGTAACCTTTTGTCATGCATCCAGCTCCCTCCCTGGACACATGATGCTATTGCTCAAGTGCACCTGCCATGTGGGAAAACACACGTGAGGAACACTGTTCTTTAAGAAATTACCCTTTGATACATAGAAACTGATGATTAATACTGACCACAGAGCTTCTCTTAAATCAGGCAACAGCACAATAGAAACTCTGGAATTCATTTATTTTAACAACAGGAACAAAACTGAGTTTAAGAAGAAGGAAATGTATATTCTTTAACTTTTTCATAAGATCTATTAGATCACAAACCCTTAAAGTGCAATAAATGTATCATTATTCCTTCGACTATGAGATAGCAACATGCATATACTGAAACATAACTGAAAATTGAACTGGATTTTTTTTTCAAAATGTAAAGCTAAAGCATCAGATTTAGTCTTTAAAAACTTGCTATTTAAAAGTAATTATCAATCCACAAGAAGGTACAAAGAAACGCACAGGGAAGTCCCATGCACCCTTCACCCAGCTTCTCCCAATATCAACAATGTACATCACTGTAGCCCGGTATCGAAACCAGGAAACTGACAACGATCGACCCACACATCTTATTCAGATTCCGCCAGTTATATATGGAGCTGTTGTGTGTGTGCAGTTCTGTGCAATTTCACCACGTGTCCCTTCGTAGAGCCACCACCACAATCAGTATTTCGCCACCATAAGGCCTTTATAGCCACAACCACCCGATCCCTAACCCAACTACCACTAATCTGTTCCCCAACTATGTAATTATGTTATTTCATGGATATTATTTTTTTTCACTCAGCATTTGAAGTTCATCCAAAGGTTCATGTGAGGTTCATTACTGTTTTATGTATCAATAATTCACCTCATTTTATTACTGAGTATTATTCCATGGTATGGATATGCTATCACTTGTTCGACCCCTGAAGGATGTATGGATACTTTACAGTTTTTGGCTAGTACAAATAAAGCGGCTATTAACAACTGTATACAAGTTTTCATCTCTGTGGAATATATGTGTAAGTGTGCAACTGTTGGGTCACATGGCAACTCCATTTTTAGTTTTAAATGGAAGTGCCGAACTATTTTCCAGAGTAGCTATACTGACAATATAGGAGTGATCCAGTTTCTCCACACCCACATTAGCATTTGGTATGATTTTTTATTTTAGCTACTCTGAGTAGTATGTAGTGGGATCTTGCTACGGTTTTATTTTGCATTTCCCTAATGGCTAACAACATTGGACATCTTTTGATATGTCTATTTGGCTTCTGTATATCCTCTTTTAGTGAAGTGTCTGTGCATATCATCGCCTAGCCCTAGATCCCGAAGATTTTCTCCTGTGTCTTTATCCTAGGAGTTTTATAGTTTGCTGTTTTACATTTAGTCCATGATGCATCTTGAGCTAATTTTTGTGTAAGGTGTAAGGTTCAGATCCTGGTTCTTTTTTCCCTACAGATGTCCAGTTACTCTAGCATCATTTATTGAAAAGACCCTCTTCTGATTTCAACTGCTTTTCTCCTTTGTCAGAAATTAAGCATATTTGGTGGATCTACCCCTGACTTCTCTATCCTGTTCCACTGATCAGCTGTCTACCCATTTCCAATACCATGACGCCCTGAATACTGGAGTTATATTGGCCCCAATGTCAGGAAGAGTGATTATTCCCGCACTTTATTTTTATTTTTCAAAGTTGTTTTGGGTATTCTATGGTCTTTCCCTTTTCATATGAATTTTAGAATGTGTCTTTCCTATAAAAAATTTGCTGAGACCTTACTAGAAATTATGTTAAATCTAAGATCAATTTGGAGAATCGACATCTTTACTACAGTGAATCTTCCAGTCCATAGATATGGTTTGTCTCTTGAGTCATAGTATGTTTCATGGTAGGTATTTGGATCTTCTTTGATTTTTTTCTTTCATCGGTGCTTTATAATTTTCATCACACAGATCCTATACATGTTTATATTTATGATTTCATTTTCTTCAGCGCAAATAAGGGCACTGCATTTAAAATTTCAGCTTCCATAGAAATGCAAATGATTTCTGCATATTGATTAAATTATTTTTAAATAGTTATTCAATCTACTCTTAGATTTTTGCCAACATTTGGGGCACTGACCATTTTCCATGAATAATGTAGCAAAGAGAATCCACTTGAACCGAGTAGGGCATGCTCTTTGTTCCTTCCATCATCGGCATGCATAAATGTTCAGAATGCACCCTCATCATCAGATGCATTAAGAATCCATGCACTCAAGACGCTGTTGTGCTGTGAGAAATTACAGCAGAATTCCTTCCTAGACAGTGCACATCATCATGGTAAAGCACGTGAAGCACAGAGAAAGCCCTCCAAAAACACAAAGAAATTGCCAACACGAGCAAAAATTAACTCAGCCCACAGTGTTATTTGTTGGCTTTTGTTTCCTTTTATGAAAAGTGGAAAGATGCCTTCCACTCTCAAAATCAGCTAGTTAAGCAAGTGGCCAAATGTAACGATTAGTTTTAAGCTTTTGAAATGAAATGCTTTGCTGAAAGAAGAACAATAATTTATAGGGGAAACCATGTCAGGACTTTGAGCATTTTAAAAACAAAACACCACTCAGTGCTCTGCTCCCCAGGATGTGGTGACCAGTGTTCAGATGAAGCATGGCGGGACCTGCACGTCGGACACAGTGCTTATGTGAGGAGGTCTCTTCCCAGAGAGTCAGTGGACACCTGGGGGCCAGACCCCACACAGGGAGCTGAGGAGGACACGTGAACGGGTGTGGGGACCCTGCCCTCACGGGGCCCACAGTCTGAAGATGGGAGTCGACTTAACAGTCATCGTTATAAATTCTCACCAGTATAATCACATCTATTTTAGTCCAAAATTTCGTTTTCTCACTTTGAATCTGAGTTTATGAACATCTCACCCCTTTAAAACGGAAACATGGCATACACACTAAGTGCTACCATGGAACATAGCAAAAGCTGGCTGAGGGGCAAAGCAGTTCAATACAAATTCCAGATTGATTTTAATTTTTCTTTAAGAGAAAACGGCACAACTGTACCAACCACGTGTAGAACAGAACAAGTAAAATATGTTGTGAATTTTAAGCTGTATCCAGGACTAATTTGGAAGACCAAACAGATTCTGAAGAGTGGAGATACACAGACAAGTTAGCCACGTGGAACAGAGGGCAATAAAAAGCTGTTCCCTGCCAACAGTGTTCAGGATCAGACGTCGAGCGCAGGCTCCCTCGGAAGGATTGTCTAAGTCTCTTTATCAGTGTATAAGCTTTGCTAAGTGAGCTGACCACCCCAAAAATCATAGTCATGCTGATCGAGTCAACAGCAGTAAATAGTTTAGTTTAGCAAGTAAACTTTGTCAAAGACTCTGACACTTTCCTTGTTCTGTCAACTAAAGAGAAAAACAGAAAAGTTTGCTAGAAATCTTACACAGTTCCCCAAAGATGACTGAGCAGGATGCTAACTGCCTCCAGGATGTCCCTATACATTGAAATGTCTTTTCGAAATCCACACAACAGAAGCAATAATCCAAGGCACCAGTCCTTAATCTCTGAAAATCTGATGAACACTAAGGACACGTTTCACAGAAAGCACATACACACAAACGTTACCCACGAAGCCCATGGACCTCAGGTGACGAACCCCAGCTCTACAGCATGGAAGCAGATGGGATGGGAGTGGGGGTGGGGCACTCTTCCTGGCTAAACCCTCGTAGAAAGGCCCATCGCTGTTATTCCACACCAAGAATAATGCCTAATGCTGAGAACTCCATAAACGACTGGTGAACGAATGAGCTATGAGCGCATTGTTTGCGCTATGATTTAGTCATGGCAAACTGCTCCAAAGCAGTAAAAATATCTGATTTTCTTAATACTAACTTCACTGACACATCCGCTCTACCTTTCTTCACTTTTTATTTTAAAATAATTATAGACCCACAAGAACTTGCAAAAACAGTACAGAGATCAGAGTACCCATCACCCAGCTTCCCCACGGTGAGGTCTTACAAGACTGCAGCACATTATCAGAAGCAGGAAGCCGATGGGCACAGGACAACTCGTGAGACCACAGACCTAAGGTAGATGTTTCCATTTTTTTGCACATGCTCATCTAATAACCTTTGTATAAACAAAAATATGAGCACTCATATTCTCACCTCAAAAGAGTTGTCCAGCATTAAAATACTGCAGCAACCGAAAACAGAGCAGATGTTTATCAGCCCTAAGTACGTGGCAAGGAAACACTGAGCAGGGAAAAAAAGACAAAGGTGTTAGTCCATTTGGCAGCATTCCAGGAACACTCACCCCGTGTCACCACTTTGACTTTATTACATGATTGGAAGGGTATTTCTAAGACCTTAGGCACAACCACAAAGCAAATTTCCATCATGGAACCAAAATGACTACTTACAGAGAGTGAGCCCCACACCACCCCCTCTGATGGAGGCAGGTGTGTGCGCTGTGGGGGGTCTGTCCACACAGTACTCTCTCCGCTGAAGGAAGCTGCTCCTGAAGCTGGGAGGAAAAGGGCCAGGACTCCGGACTGCCACCCAGCAGGACAGAAGTGCATTAATGTAGAAAGTACATGAGTTCTGCCGCCAGAAACTGGGGTTTATGCCATACCTTTCAATTCCTAATTGCATATTTTTAAGCAACGCACTTAACTTCTCTGAACTCAAAGAGAAGTATCATTGTTCTGCTTCTTAAACAGAGATCTGGCAAGCTCAAAATTAGTAATGCAGCTGAAGGGGCTCCACAAAGCAGCAAAGAGCTTCAGGAATGCAAGTCCTTACGACTTTCTCACAGTCCTCCGTGCCCGCACTCCAAACCTGCCTACAAATCACAACCTACGCATGCATGTTCCTCTGTGTCCTTCTCCCTCCGCCTGGAGAAGAAAACAGTCTGTACCTTCTCTCCTCCTTTTCTCCCCCTCTTTCCCCTCCTGCAACTGAAACACTTCATTCCCCACAGAGAAGGAGCTATTAGCACTGCCTCATTCCCATTTGCTAAGACTGTGATTGATGTTATCAATCATCATCACAGAATTTCAAAACAGCAAAATGATACCTGCCACCACAATGTCCATCACAATGGATGTTTTTAAATGTCTACTCATGTAAACGTCTATCCATCACAATGGATGTTTTAAATGTCTACTCGAATGCCTACAGAGTCACCTACTTACTCCGCATATTGACCTGGTCACTTCAGGTCAACTCTGTAGGCTGGGACAAATCCTCCATGATCAGTGCCCCATCTTCTTCACAGTCTCTTGCCACCAGCTGCCTAGCATCCTGTCCCCAGTGCCTGTATTCCCTGTCATGAGTCATGCTGCTTATTGCCCCTGTGTGTGCTGTGACTGCACTTTCATCTGGCTGACTCGTGCCACTTCCATAACATCTGAGACAGGGCCTCCTCCAGACCCGGTGCCCCAGAGTCCGATAAAATACTCCGCAGTGCCCCCCTGCACCTGCACGTGGGCCCGTAGTGCCCCACACTGTTTAGGAATCAGTTCCTCTTCTTTAACTCTCTCTTACGTCTCATGAAGAACAACAGTACCTTATTCAACTTTGTACCTCCAGAAACCAGCACCACGCCTGACACTTGGTAAGTGCTCAAGCAATACATTCATCTGTTCACTGAATGCGAGCCACAGCATTAATTAAAGTTATGAACAGAGATGAATCTGCTATAGTCTATCTTTTAAGTTGTTGACATTATAGCAGTGAACATCACTTCTAAATACACCTCCACCTGATACAACCAAC
>PVKM010020075.1:0-13625 GCA_004027735.1 Carollia perspicillata | reverse complement strand
TATATATACATATATACATTTCATTCAAAGGAAGCGCTTTACAGCTGCTCTTTGGCGTATCCGAATCGCCAGCATCACTACTCTTGTGCTTAGGGCCATTATGGGGTAAAATAAGGGAGCCTTGAACACAAGCACTGAGATACAGTCCATCTAAAAACTAAGAGGGCTACTAAGTGACTAATGGGGGGGGAACCTCTACAACGTGCCCTGGACGACAGGATGAGTCACCTCCCAAAGAGGACAGAGTGGGACAGCAAGTTCATCACAGAGTTTCAGAGCAGCGCGCAACTGCACACTCATGGATTGTGTTCTAGAAGTTCCCATTTAATATTTTTGGACTGTGGTTTACCCCAGGTAACTGCAACCACAGAAAGGGAGACTGGATAATGGGGGACTACTGGATGCATCTTCAGGCCTCAGAGGTGCAACTCCCTTTGAGGTCCTCCCGGCAATGCTGTGGTGCTACCTAGCATCCTAACAGAAGAGCTGCCCCCTCCCCAGCTACCGACACTGATCTTCAACCCCGCCAGCCTCACACACGATCCAGCCACAAGGCAAAGCAGCTGCTCAGCAGGGAAGTCTGTTCTGCAACAGTGAGTCCCAACAAAAGAATTCTGGTCCAAGGTACTGCTTTGTCTAAACACATATTTTAGTTCACGAGAGCGAAAATCATATTAAATGAAGGCTTTAAGTTTGTTTGAAAGGTGCTAACATGTCTTAGAAAATCATGGAAACTACTTTGAATAGCATGCTTTTCATACCAAGTAATTTCTGAGATGAAGGAAGTCAGTTTTCAACAGCAAATAGTCTCAAGATTTTTAAGTCTTAGCACTAATAATCCAAACATAAAAACTATATTCACATATGCAACAGAATTTCAGCAGTTGGTCTTTCAAAAAAAACTCATTTTCAGATTTCATATATGTAAATTCAACTTAAACTGATAAAAGAGTAGAATTAGAAGTTTTATACAAGTTTCAAGGCAACATGTATCCAAGACTCCTACTTTCTCTATAAAAGAGGCATTGTTAATACTGTGATAGGTCTATAGGACAAACTCATTTCTTGAGTCTATTAGATTTGATAAAACTTGTTACCTATACTGAAAGCTTTATTTCTAATAACTTTTCTAATTTCAGTTAACTTTCTTTAAAGAAAACTCCTGGTCTAGGCCCTGGCTGGTGTAGTTCAATGGATTGAGTGCAGGCTGAGAACCAAAGGGTCCCCAGTTCAATTCCTAGTCAAGGCACATACCAGGGTTGCAGGCCAGGTCCCAAGTGGGGTCCATGTGAGAGGCAACCACACATTGACATTTCCCTTCCTCTCTTTCTCCCCTCCTTCCCCTCTCTCTAAAAATAAATAAAATCTTTTAAAAAAAGAGAGAAAATTCCCGGTCCATTACTATGAACTAGAAACTGCAGTTACTATTTGAAACAGGATGATTTGGCAAAAAATATAGCAGTGGTGTCTCCTTTAACTGCCACTATCAAAAAAAAAAACTCTATAACTTATAAGACAAATAACTGTGTTAGTTACATCATAATATACAAATACATTGAGTAGAAGATTGAGACTATCACTGCCTTCCAGAGGACTAGGAAAAAACCTTAAACACATGAAAGACATTTACACAACAGAAACATTTCGCTCATCCCCTCGATATTGTACATCTGCTCTGTCCATGACAATTAAATGCCAGGCATGTAAAAACAGTGTTTTCAGAACACTTACAAGCCTGTGAAACTCTGCAAATTTATATGCCTATATGCACTTTCCTGTAGGGAAAATAAAGCTTATCCAGAGTGTGCACAATCCCAAAAAGATGAAAAGTTACTGATCCAGACAATACATGCCAGTGAGTTCCCAATGAATATGTTACTTCCAAACAAAGTGACCAAGAAAGGCAGGCGAAGTGGATTTCCTATCGGCCTCAAAGGGGGCTGAGTTTCACTGGCCAATGCTAATAGAAATGGTGCACTTCTGGACGGTGGGTGGGCCAAAACTGGCAGCGCATCAATGCCAGGAAGGACCTAGGACACAGTAGAGGCCACTCAGGCCCGCTGGAAATACACGAGGGTTACACACAATCCAAGAGTCAGACTGCCCGAGCTCAAGTCCCAGTACTGCCATTGACCGCATGAACTTGACCAAGTTCCTTAATTTCATTTTCCTCTGTAAAAAGGTGATACTGATATCACCCACCTCACACGTTGTTATGAAGGTGATGAGTATAAAGTGCTATGCACAGCACCTGGCACACAGAGATGCTCAGTAATCATCACCATTCTCACCAACATCACGATTGCTATCCAGCTCCACACCACCCACAGGAGTGTCCACTGAAAGGGACTGATGTGCCCAGCTGCACGATGCACCTTAGGCTCCTGGCATAGTCCTCCCTTACATCTGACCTGCGGATTCACCCAGACACTCACAGCCTGGACAAAAGAGACAAGTAGGCTGTCTCTCCCCACAGGATTCTACTACTATCTCCTCCCAGAGAGCCCAAAACAAGGCTTCCAGCCAACCAAGATTTGAGAATAGCAAAGAGTTCGGCCTGGAGGCCATGAAAGTTAGGCATTCAGTAGCAAATACTAGAAACACAACTTAAAGACATAAGCAAAATGGGAAGTGTCCAGAGAGAAACAGCTCAAAACATGAGATTGCAAAAGTCTTTTCTCTGTCTGTTCATCCTCTCCTCACAGTTCCAGCCCAAGGCCCACAGTGGGTTCTGGCTAGTTCAGTGAACCTCAGATGCTAATTCTGCCCTAGGCCTGGGGTGAGTGCCCTCACTTATACCACTGCTGCAAAGCAACATACACTGAGGTAGGATAGGAAGTCTCCCAAAAGAAAATACACCAACAAAAAATGTTGGGAAAGGTGCAAAAGCACATAGCCACCAAAGGAACACATAATTAACTTCATACCTTAAAGAAACCCAATAATTTTGTCATTATATTCCCATTTGTCTAAATATATCTGTTAGAACTTTACTGGCTACAAATGACCAAAAAAAAAAAAAATCCCAACTCAAAATGGCTCAAACTGAAAAATAATTTGTTATGTGACTACTGCCAAGACTGCACAAGGAGATAAATCATGACTGGCGTAATAAGCCAGTCCTGAAAACCGTTTTCCCCTGTACTTGATAACTGACTTCCCAGTTAGCCTGGAGGTAGAGATGCCGCTGACCCAGTGCTGGCAATGAGAGGAGACAGGCCGGCCTCCTCTCTAGAGCTAAGACCAGAAGTAAAGGCATAAGGAGAAGTCAGCACAGGGACGTGGCCTCCACCTCAATGACATCACTGAGAAGCTGAGCCAAGATCAATGAGAAAAAGAAAACTCCAGCTGAAGCCGCTGCAGCTGAAGTTCTGCTCCCTGCAGCTGAGAGCATGCCTAACTGATCCGCAGACCAAGGACAAAATACCTTTCCTGGTTGCCTCATCGTGTTGTTCCATCAGCAGACAGCGGCTCTTACCAGAGGATGACACCCACTGTACTGGTGTCACAGTGAGAAACGATGCATGAGAAGGGAGAGTTCTTCTCTCCCTGTGTCTTTTTAAAAAAAGGAAATCCTTCCCAGAAGTCCTTCAACAAGGGTCTTGCCTTATCCTGTAGGCTAGAACTGCCTCATATGCTCGCACTTAGCTCAGGTGTCAAGGAAGAGAATTTCCATGAGCTACTCCTGAATTGCGGTCACTTTTCTGAAGAATAAAAAGAAAAAAGAGGTTGTGCTAATAAGAAAAGTAGAGAGAGGACAGATGCTTGGTGGCCACAAATAATGCCAAGTGTACATAAAAATCAACCGGTAGCATCTCACTACATAAAAGAGATCACTAAAACAGAGTTAAGAGTGACACAATTTCTCAGGGTACTTCTGCTGCTTCAGTGAATTAAGAGTGATTTCATATTTACCATCATTTCAAATTCAAACCATTATTAAACACACATAGGTACTAAATGTAGCCACAGAACATATGTCATAAAATAAAAATGTACATAAAAGCTAAACTTTAAAGGCTGCCTAAAAACATAGAAAAAATGTCATGTAAAAACTACCACATACTGCTGGGAGGGACATTAGTACCGCCACTTTAGAAGGCGATTTGGGAGGAGCTATTAACATTTTAAATGTGCACACTCTAGGTCTCAAATATCACTTCTCACCATCTATCATGCTGAACACTCACCCATGTGCAGGAAGACATATCAAACAATTGCATCACAGTCTGCCATACCCCCAAAACAAAGCCAAAAACAAAAATACTGGCTGCCATCTAAATGCCCAACCGCAAACTATGCTACATCTAAAATACAGAATACGTACTTGAATAACAATTAAAATTTTAAAAGAAAAGGGTACCGTGGGAAAAAATAAAATAAAATACAGAATACTATGTAGCAATAAAAAGAGATACAAGTATAAAGGTGCTACTTGGTAATGATCTTCAAGAAATATTGTTCTAATCAAACTTATGAGATTAGAAATTAATTATTTAAACTATTAAAAGGAAGTGATAGTTAGCCCTGGCTGGTGTGGCTCAGTGGATTGAGTGCTGGCCTGTGAACTAAAGGGTCGCCAGCTCGATTCGCAGTCAGGGCACATGCCTGGGTTGCGGGCCAGGTCCTCAGCAGGGGGTGTGTGAGAGGCAACCACACATTGAAGTTTTCTCCCTCTTTCTCCCTCCCTTTCCCTCTGTTTAAAAATAAATAAAATCTTAAAAAAAAAAGAAGCGATAATTATGTGACCTGATATAGGTGCTAATTATTACTACAGTGTCTATGATATTACAATATACAAAAACACATCAAATTAACATGTTGTATACCTCGAATTTACATGTTATATGTCAAATATATCTCAATTTAAAAAGATGTGTTGCTCTGATAAAAGCAGAAAGTTCTATGATGTGTACTGTACTACTATGTGCAGTTTCAAGGATGACTTCCATGGGTAAATATAAACGCATAGTGAAAAAGAGAGAAGAACTGTCTGCCTCTGAGTAGGGGACTGTGAGGGGGTAGGGAAGTCGAGGAGAACTGTAATGTATTATAATGGTTGAGTGATTTATTATGTGTTCCCATATACCAAATAATATGTATTTTTAATTGTACTGACATACTAGTCTTTCAATCATCTTCCTTTGTAACTACTCTGACACAGAAGCATTTACCTTCCACTTACGGACTTTAAATATATCTTCTCTGTACTACATGAGCTGGTTTGCAGAATTTAAATAGCACTAAAAAATTAAACACACACTTTTTTAAAAAATTGACTTCCCTTGCGGATCCACTGCATGTACAAGCCACTTGACTGAGAAAATAAAATCTCTCATTTAAAGGAGAGGGCACTGGAGATGCCACTTTTAGTTCTGGCCAGACTACAAAGCATGTTGATGCCTTCATAACAAGCCGTCCTTAATTGTGTTTGCATTGGCTCTCTAATGAGAGCTAATGGAATTAGAAGTAGATTCAAATCGAGTCCTTAGAAAACACCACACTAGAAACACCCCCCCACCCTCCGTCCCTCACCTTATTTTTTTAATGAATAGTTTGCTGGTTCTGGAGAGGAAGTGAGAGAGCTACAAACAGGTAAGGAAAGCTGTCGAAATGTTGGCTGGTATTGTGCTTTTAACAAAATGCAGGCTGAAATATTGGCTATTAATAATAAAACAGCCTTTTTATTAACAAAGCCCAAGCCTAAGTTTGACATGGCTGTTCCCAGGGCTGAGACATCTTTTATTATTTCTGACTGGGGTGTCATTTTACGTGGTGACCCCTGGCGGCTCGCCCTGCCGGTTATCAGACCACAAACTGCTGTGTGTGGTAAGCACGGCCCTCTGGAGACGGGCCCCCACAGGTGGGCAACACCACGCCCAGGTCCAACGCGCATGAGCCAGGCTTCCCCTGCTGACAAAATCAGGCAAAGGCTCTTTTTCTATTTCGCCAACACTTAGCATGGGAATGGAATGCCAATAAAACCAAGGAAGTACGTAGGCCCACGGATTCGATGGGAGGAGGAAAGAGCAGAGCAAGCAGAGAAGTGGACACTGAAAACTTCCCCAAGGGCACGCTGCTGCCCTCCCCCCACCCCTTGTGAATGACCAGCTGCCCTGCATCCTGGCTTCAGTGCTGGTGGGGCCACCAGACTGCCACTGTCTCCAGGTGAGCCCCCGAAGCAGCCTGGAACTTGTGGGCAATAGAAGAAAGGGAAAATGTCTGATAAGGACAGGAAGTCCCTGGAGAGGTAATGGGGAAGGGAGGTGGGCAAGGTGGGGGCAGGGGCGCAGGCAGCAGGAGAAAGACGTGGGGCGGGGCAGTGCAAGGCTCACACCCAAGACAGCTGGACAGGAGTGCTGCTGCATCACCCCACAAGGTCTGCACGCTTCCCCAATTCCCGGGCAGGATCCTGACACCCTCTTCCTCCAAAGTTCCTCTCTCTGGGGACAGCCACGCTCGAGGACATCTTCTTGAGTGCTGTGGCAGACACGGCCAGTCTGCCTGCCCAGTATCCGCATCCTGCTTCTTCCTGCCTACCAGTAGTCCCCTGGATGTTGTTGGGGATAATAATGCGCCCAGTTTAAAAAGCTTCATTTCCTTTCCTCCCATCTGCATAAGGCCACACGATATAATTTTGGCCAAGAGGATACAAGTGGAATCTGTGGGTGAGGCTTCTGGGAAATAGTTTAATAAGATGAGACAACTGAGCTGCTGCTCGCCTTTTGCCCTTTGTCCTTCCTCTTCTTCCTGCTTGGAACCTGAGAAAGGTGCTGGCGATGAAGCAGCCATTTTATGAGTGTGAGGTGACAATGACACACACTAGTGACGGCAGAGTGGAAATCCTGGAGTCTGATGACGGCCTCATAAAACCACCACAGCAGCCCTGAACCTCTCATGGCAGGAGAAAAATAAACATCCACATGTGTTAATCACCATTGTTTGGGATCTGTTACTTGCATGATACCTAAATGAAACAAGTGCTCGCTAATATTTAGCAGGCCTGGTTCTGACATGAGTTACTCACTGAATCCTCTCAATTACCAGAGGAAGTGGCTACTACCTATCCACATCCCCATTTCTAGCTGAGGAAACTGAGACACAGTGAATTTAAATAGCATCCCCTAATCACAAATGTAGGAAACGGCCAAGCTGGAATCGAGTTCGGAAGGAATAGCTCTGGGAAAACGGAGAAAGCGTAGCCCTCTTCAGATGCCAGCCTGCTGAGCTGCAGAGCCCCACCGGCTACCGCAGGGTGTGGCTGGGCCAGGGACATCCGCCCACCCTTTCTGGCCACTCAGGAGGACAGCCCTCCAGCCCTTGCCCTCCTGGCAGCAAACCATGTTGCTGCATGGTTCAACGTCCCCTCACCGTATGTCAAATGTCACCCTCTAGTCCCTTCTTGTCAGTGGAGCTATTTTGTCAATGAAAATGATGTTTCTGTTCATGAACATATTCCCAATCACATTTAGCTATGAAAAGACATTCAAGTTATATACGAATGGAGGTGGCCAGTTTAAGAAAACTCTTTGATATAGCAATAATTGAAGCAACCAAGCCAGGTTCTTAAAATAATAATAAAATTAAAAAATGTTTAAATAATAAAAGGAGGAGGAGACCATATGTAAATTCAAATTAAAGTCCACCAACTGGAAGTGCAATGCTCATGCTTACGCTGATACCTACGACTCCTGGTTATGTCCTACCAACAAGGAGGCAGACTTGGTGCTCTCTTTCAAAATATCTGCTCTAATCAAATTCAGCAAAGTCCCAGGAATAATAAATCTAAAGTCTGATTTGCTATTTTTTGAAGCAGAACAAATAATCAAATTCATACACAAGTTCTGTTTATCACTGTTATTTGTGAAATACACGCTGAAGAAACGTGGGCAGACCCCTCACCTCACGGCACAGCTGTTGCTACTACTGCCCGGTCGCTACCGCAGGTTAAAGCACTGCAAGTGCAACTTCATAAACAGCGGACACTTAGTTCCAATGCCACCTTTCCTGAACACCGACATACTTGTCAGTGAGGATACTCTGTAGAGTAGCAAAACTTATGGTAGGGGCATTCCAGGCCAATTCTTGATACTATAACTTCTCTAGTGAGAGAGGTCGGGGTAAAAGGAAGGAACAGAGAGAAGGAATAGGGGAAGGAGAGACAGAGAGAAAGAGAAAGCAGAAGAGAGGGGAAAGTTCACTCAGCGTCCCTTCCCACCCCAAGTATTTGGGTCAATGCTGAGCAAGTACACAGGCGCCACTGCAAGTCCGGACAAACCAGACCATAGGGCCCACTTGACAGGAACCTGAACCCGAGGGGAGGGACCTAGAACAAGTCTTGCTAGAATTTTGGAACCAGTCTCTATTTCCCCCTCCTCCCACCAATACTATTAGTAATAGGGGAGTAAACTCTCTAGGAAAACAGTCTAGTCAGCTAGAACCAGGTCAAAGAAACACAATGAATTTAAGTCACTTAAGTCACTGTTCTTAGGGTTGACCCAGTCTGGGGGGCAGAGGTACATCCCTCCACCATCCATCATGCCATAAGTGGAAAGGAAGTGACCCTTCAAGCTCTCAGGGAGGGTCTGTGCAGGACCCAGAAGCACAAGCCCTGCTCTCTGAGGTGCAACAGGGAAGCAGAAGTGACCTAAATGCAGTGCTGCTCTTCATGAGGTTACCATCTGTTTGGGAAGATAAATTACCTCGCTCCCATAAAACAAGAAGCAAATCAAGGGAGACTATAATTAAATGCAAAAGTGGGAAGGGCAAGTCAAATACTACAGTAACTCAGGGGAGAGGAGGAAGGCTAGGGGCTCTAAAGAAAGGGATGGCCACCTGGTGATGGTGAGACTTAACTACAATGGAAAATGTTGCCTAATCAGAGCAGGAAAGGAGATCTTTTCAGGCGGTGGTAAGGAGCACAGGCAACGGGGACGTGATGTAAAGTTCATGTCCTGGCTTCCTACAAGAACTTCACAGGAAACAAGACAAAGTGCAAACCCCACCCTGATGAAATCCATTTACTTTCCAGATTCACAGGAAAGGTTAATCGGTCAACTGCCTCCCCCATCTTTCTCTCTCTTTCTCCCTCCCCGCGCCCCCTGTGCCAACAAGCCACCCTTCTCCACTGAAAGACCTCAAGTTCACCTTTCACTCGCCCATCCATCCATTAATCTATTCATTCCTCCCTCCCTTCACTATTTGTTAATAGAGAAAACTATTTTCTAGCACAGGGATCTGCCTGTGGAGAACAGTTAAGACGAGAAAGTTATGCTGGTGAATCAAAGACAGAATGAAAAACAGAATGAAAAAATTTTTTTAAGATACAAGGCAGCTATTAGCTAAGCTTGACAGAGCGTCCAAGTACATCAGGAACTCTACAGAACTGCAGGTATCACCTTCGAGTTCCTCCTGGAGGACAGACAGTCAAGTGCTATGGAGAGGTGTACACCCACCTCCCTATCAGATCTCAGCCCAGCCCGATGCTGTTCAGACTGCCTGGTGCCCGGTGGAGCTCAGTGAACTAAAGGCGGTGACAGCTTCACACTCGCATCTACACTGTCATTGCTGCACAAGTTTGGACTCTGACCACCCAACACTCCTAGTAAAGCTTTGTGCCCACTCTCAGGTTTTGACTAAAACTGTAGATACACAGAAACAGAGCAAAGGGGAAGTTCCGACAATAGAA
The DNA here is from genome assembly GCA_004027735.1 of Carollia perspicillata. Lineage (NCBI taxonomy): Eukaryota > Metazoa > Chordata > Mammalia > Chiroptera > Phyllostomidae > Carollia > Carollia perspicillata. The sequence continues at coordinate 3,937 of PVKM010020075.1, read as the reverse complement.
AACACCCAGTAGCAAGTTCATTAATTAGGGGCACAGGGATACTTTCAGATGGATGTGGTTTTGTATGCCATTATTGAATAAGCATTAATTTATAGAAACTTAAAACAGAAACTTCTTCCTGTAGGGAAAAGCTACGCAAACATTCTTGGTAATGCCAGAGGAGGAACACCTGTTAGATCAGCATTTCCTAGTCAAGGGCATACAGTCGCCACCCAGAGAGATTTTGCTAAGAGTGACATGACTGGGCCCCACCCCCAGGTTCTGATTCACTGGGATGAGGGTGATGTTCAGACATGTATGTTTCAAAACAGTTCCTTCAACTGGTTCCAACACATAGGTAAAACCTTTATTTCAAACTACACGCTTGAATGACTTATAACACTTTGGGTGATCTATAGGACCTTCATCAGTAGTTGTTTTCAAGTCCTGTCCAACTTAAAAGAGGAAACACACCCTGGCTGGTGTGGCTCAGTGGACTAAGTGCCAGCCTGAGAACCAAAAGGTCACAGGTTCGATTCCCAGTCAGGGCACATGCCTGGGTTGTGGCCCAGGTTCCCCAATTGGAGGTATGACAGAGGCAACCATACATTGATTATTTCTCTCCCTACCTTTCTCCCTCCCTTCCCCACTCTCTAAAGAGGAAACAAATAAAATTTAAAAAATAAATAAAAGAGGGAACACTTTTCAAATAATTAACATACCAAGCTAAGAGTAAAGCATTGCTTGAACCTCTTTTCTGACTAGAAATTTAGATCACTGCAGAAAAACCACTCACCTGCTTAATATGCCTTAAAAGGTGCAGGATATTTAACAAGATATAAAATCACTTTAGTAGCATACTTAACTACATAGCTATATTGAGCAAAAAGAAAAAAGGACACGCGGGCAACAGTGTGGTGATTGCCGAGGGGCAGGGGAGGTATGAGGACACTAAATGGTAATGGAAAAAATACAATAAAGATTAAATAAAAAATAACACATTTAACTATAATAGTCAGAAGAAGAAGATATAAAGAGAACTGAAGAAACACTATTACGATAGGGATATTTTCCTTCTTTCTTCTGCTTCTACAGAGTTTATGCTCTTCTAAGACACTTTCTTAGGAAAGAAATAATGACCTGCCCAGGGTGATCTGCCAATAAGGAGCTACCACTCCAGTCACATGTAAATGAACCAGGAGGCCTATTTGACACCTGGCTCTGTGTTAAGTCTAACTTTTAATGCTTGATATTAACAATACATTTACATAATCTCACATGCCAATTACATCTCAAAACTGGAGGACATTCTTTAAGTAAATTACAAAAATATATATAAATCATCACCTAAGAAGCCAGCGTCCATGGGCTCTGACCCTCTTGATTTCTGGAGCGGCCTGCCTTAGACCCTGGGCCCCGTCACCCAGCACCTGCCTCAGGAGCCCCTCCCACTTTCTCTGCAGGGTCCAGGTCTATGAGTGAGAAAGGAGGATACACATTATTTTTAAAATATGAAAACTATGTAGATACCAAAGGGTCCACCAAAACTTTCCCAAGATAAGTATATATTTACCGAGAAGAGAACATAAAGATGTGATTATTAAAAGCTAATTGAGCCCTGGCTGGTGTGGCTCAGTGGATTGAGTGCTAGCCTGTGAACCAAAGGGTCACCGGTTCAATTCCAGTCAGAGCACATGCCTGGGTTGCAGGCCAGGTCCTCAGTGAGGGGTGTACAAGAGGCAACCACACACTGATGTTGCTCTTCCTCTCTTTCTTCCTTCCATCCCCTCTGTCTAAAAGTAAATAAATAATTTTTTTTAAAAAGCTAATTGAATTAGAAGTACAACAAAAATCACTGACTCCAGCAGTCATGGAAGGGACCGATTGGCTGTTCCTTTTCATATCTACCATTCCCACCTAATTGAAGGACTTTCCAAAGACATTCACAATATATGTTTAAGTGAAAAAGCAAGCTCAAGCAGTGGATATATACTGTGTTCTCCATGTACTTTTTTAGAAGGAGGGGAGGGTCATGTAGAAACTTGGGATCCATGAATCTCTGAATTTAGCTATTTCCCTTTTTCTGGGGAAGGAATACACAGTTTTTCAGTAAGACACTCATCAGTAATTGTATTTGAATCCAGAGCAGAGTCCACTATTCCAAAATGTTTAAGAACCACTCCTCCAGAAAGAAACTAAAGGTACAAATGATTTGACAAAGTCAAAACCATATCCCTCTTCGAGGAATTAACTGATCTGAAAGTATACTAGTGCAATGTGCACAAATGAATGATAACAGTGCAAGACAAATTCAAGGACCAAGAAAACCACAGAGATCGCAACGGTTTGAGATACTGAACAATGTGAACCAAAATTGCAGAAATCCCTTTTTTTTTAAATTTCTGAGAATTGAAGGGGACTAGTAGATAAATTATTAAGATGCAATCTTCAAGTTAAAGCCACCTAAACAAACAAAACCCACCATAACCTAATGGTCAAGTTTTTAAACTATATTTAAAAAGACAAAAAAACACAACACAAGTTATGCCTTAGTACCTGCCAAGGAAGAAGATGAGATAACATTTAAGATGCAAAGAAAAGAATCCTTCAGATTTAAGTGAAAAGAAAGAAGAGCTTGAAAGAAAATCTGAACAAAGGAAATGATCACCACAGGCCCAGAACTGAGGCAAAACCCTGGGTTCCTTTGAAGATAGAAGACTGTTTCATGACCTAAATGATCTGAAACAATTCATCAACAAGCCCAACATCTGAGGTCACATCGAAAGCAACAGAGTAGAGAGAGTTATTGAAAGACACTCCTGCCCCCGACAAAGCATTTAATGTTAGCAAAATGTTGTATTTACTAATAATATCAGTAGACTTTTCAGAAGGGCTACAACCAAACTTCACAAAGGAGTCATTACTGTAATAATAGATTATGACTTACTCAAAAAGCTATGCTCTACATCAGTTCCAGAAAAGAGATCAAGATGCCGGTTACTAATATAAAATATGAATTAATTTAAACAATTTTACTATGAATGCCAATGGGACAGGTGGAAATTTAAGTATTTTTGCCCATTTTTGTTTTGTTTTGTTCTGTTTATAATGTTATTCTAAAAGCATGCTGAAACACAAACACCTAAGATTAGAACAAATACACTTCTGAATTGTGAGGGGAATGGATTCTAGAACCAAAAAACACATATTAGTATTTCCCAACACATTCCAGCAATCACAGCCCCCTTCAGCTGGGCATTCATGACAAGGTTGACGGGCCTCAGGGTGAGAGACAGCTGCAGAGGTGGGGACCTCCCAAGGGCCGTCCCCTTCAAGGCCCTGGGAGCCAGCCTCCTATTCTCCAGCACCATCGGATGTGCTGGGGACCTAGGGCAGAAGTCGGCAGCAGAGACAGGAGACGGGAGAGCGAAGGACGATTCCAACTGGCTCCACACACAAGCCACAGCTGGGGGGGGACAGACAGGCTGAGGGGGGGGCTGCCACTGAAAGAGCAGCCCTTCTGGACTGGCCCAAGGACCTCGTTTTGGGGTGAGAAGGGAGCAGTGAGAAGGAGGGGAGTGACGGACAGATGAGGCCAGGGCAACACCAGCAGGAGTGCCCACCCCAACCCTCACCCTCACCCTCACCCCGCTTTCCCCTAAAGTCACTGCTGACACATTAACATGAGAGTCCAGACATCTGAAGAGGACTGAATCTTGCTTGAATCGAGAGGTTGTTGAGAAGGGTTCACTACCCTACACGTGGTACGCAAGTCAAATATATGAAAAATTCAGGGCTGCATACATATTTAATAAGCATGTATCCTCATCTTCCAATTTAGTTCCTTGGAAAAACAACATTTTCAAGTCCATTCCAGAAGGATTCGGCAGTACAAGAGTGGTGGAGGATAGCACAAATGTCTCCATCACATCTGGTATCTTATCTTTTTTTTTTTTTT
>PVKM010020074.1:0-23664 GCA_004027735.1 Carollia perspicillata | reverse complement strand
CCAAAGATTTTCACTGACAAATCAATATAGTATTCCCTCATATTTTTTCTGTATTTGTAAAATTTAATATCCCAAAACATTAATGAATCAGGTCTAATTTGAATGATTTGGATCTTTATTGGGCTACAAATTGAGGGTGTTCACTGCTGACTTGCCATCAGGTCACACAACTGCAGACAGTGATAAGTGCCGTTTTCATGTGCTGTGGGTCTAAAGGGACTCTATTTCTGAAATTAATATAGTTGTTTTCCATGTCAACCATGAACGGATAAATAACATCCAACCAACATATATGTATATAAAATGAAAGGAGGAAATTTTCTTTGGATGTTTTAATAGAAATAAAGTGTATCAGAATCTTCACTAAAAAGATATGTGGGCACCTAGCCATTGGAAATGGACAAAAACCTGTAAAGAGCTACAAGAAAATTTCTTATTTCAACAGGAAATTTAATTCTAAGGGAAATTAACCCTAAAACCTACTTTAAATTGTATTGCTTATTTCATGCTGTTTCTTCTATTTTCATTACCAACCTGCTTCCCCTCACCCCTGAAATGTCTCATTTCTTTACTGTGCCTTTTGATTCCATACTTCACTCACCAGTATTAAGATATGCTTCACAGTCTCTTCTTATAAATGTAGTTTTGAAGAATAATTTATGAAGAAAATTAATAATCCTTCCCAGGCACATTAGGGAATGTTTGCTAATATGAAGTTGGAGAATGATTACTTTGAATAGAAACTTTGAAGGGTGGGTTAATGGGGAAATAATAATTTCTAAAGAAAATAAGAGTACGGTATACATTTTCTGGGAAGCCATTAGTGAGGCATATGTGTGTGAAAGAGAGAGTGTGAGAGACAGAGAGAGCCCTAAAGCTTTGCCTTGTGTTTGCTACAATTGAGAATAATATTCAAAAAATACCAAACAATTCCTAACTTCTAGTTTATTCTCTTCCCTTGGTAGAGAAACTACAATCCACACAAACAAGTAAAAAAAATTCAGGATTTGAATCCTGGCAGCCTTCTGACAAGATTGAGGCAGGCATTGGGGCTTGATTTATGATCTCAGCCAAAAGACAGAAAGCTTGAAAGGAGGGGGAAAAATTGAGAAATGACTTTAATGTTTTGGGGGTAGGGTCTTTCTAATGGCACTCAGTCCAGAAACTATCTGTTTCTACCCTTTAAAAACAAGCAACTCAACAATATTTTTCATTAAGGGAATTCAAATTAAACTCATAAGATACCATTACACACTTACTAGAATGGCTAAAATATTTTTAAATGACATAGCAAGTGTTGACAAGGATGTGGGACAACCAATGTTCTCATATACTGATGGTGGGAATGCAAACTGGTACAGCTACCAAGGAAAACATGGGGCCAGTTAAAACATGTGGTTACCATATGATCCCGCAATCTCAGTCCTAGGTGTTTAGTAAAGAGTAATGAAAATGTACATTTACACAGAAGCCTGTATGCAAATATTTATAGCAATTTTATCCATAACTGTCAAAACATGCACACCACTCATTTTTCCGCTGGCAAATGAATAAATTATGGTATCCACACATTGATTAAATCTTTAACACAGTATAATAACTGAAGAAAGTCAGTTATTCTGACTCAAACGTCAGAATCAAAATGATATATATTGTATGATTCCTTTTGCATGACTTGCCCAAAAAGGCAAAACTCGTAACAGAGCAAACTGGGACTCAGCCACGTGGTGCCTTGACACATGACCCAATAATGAGTGTTGAAGGAAAAGGTTTGTATTCACAGGATTCCAACCACAGGGGGGCTAAGAGCACTCCTGCTCAGAGCCCTGCTGTTTCATGAGACTCACCACCTCCCTCACCCCGCAAAAGGCTCTAAGCTAAACCATGCCCGGAAGTTCCCCATATCCTTCTCCATCCTCTTTGGAATGTGCACTCATAGGTTTCAGAGTCTCTATCCTCTCACAGCAGCTCTCTCCTTCAGGATCGGGGGTATGTTGTTCTTCAGGATCGGGGGTATGCATGCAGTGGTACAGGGAAACATGTGCTATGTTACACTGGATTATGGTGGAATGCAGGGAGGCACAGGGCCCAAGAGAATGATTTCTCTGTATATCCTTCAGAGAAGCAGCAATCTGCAGTTCTGCATTCCCAGTCACAGTTCAGCTCCAATTATCTCCCATGAATCCATGCCTTGTTAGGCCTGTCCCTGCACCGCTCCATCAGCTCTCTCCTTATACCCCTTCAGACCACACGGATGCTTTCTCCCTCTCAGCCCGCATGGCTTCTTCTACTCCAAACCATGTGGCATCTCCTTACACACCAGACCTCGTAGCAAACTGCACCCCTTCTCTTTCAGCCCTCCCTTATTTTAAATGCTCAGCCCAGAACTTCCTATGTGACCTCATATCTGGCCCCTCCTATGATGTGTCACTTTTGCCAGTTGACTTGTATCTTTTTCCTGCTTTTGGCTGCCATCTTTGCCCAGGGCCAGAGTTCCTTATGACACACGGACATTTGGGGTGGGCATCCGCCTCCCCTGGCTATGTCACAAGCCACTATATGCTCTTAAAGTCACATACACCTTCTGCTCTGGGCCACAGTCCTCTCCATTCAAGAAAGGCACAGATATTAGCTTGCCATTGTTATCCAAAGTATCCTAAATGTATCATCTACTTCTGCCTTCCCCCAACCAAAGGTTTGGGGATTTTCTCTTATTTTCAGAGTACCCTTCACCTATACCCCATTACATGGTAAAGACAGAAAATAGAACAATGGTTGCCAGAATTTAGCAGTGTGGGAAGGGGTTAGCCAAAAAAAGGTAGAAAAAAAATTTGAGAGAGTTAGAATTTTACACCCTGATTGTGGTGGTGGTTACATGATTGAGTGTAATTGTCAAAACTCAGAATTACACACTAAAAAGGATGAATTTTGCACTGCATAAATTACATCTCCATAAACCTTACTTTAGAAGAAAGGATTATAGGACAGTAATTTATTAAACACCTAACCTAGACTCTTCAAAAATTGCATGTCATAAAAACAAAAGTAGAATATCTGAATTAGATCTAAAAAGACTGAAGAAACAAAAATACCAAGTGAAATGTATGAACCGAGAATGGATTCTGATTTAAAATCATTTAACAAGAAAACTGTACAAGTGGGGATATTTGTGTATGAACTTGATATTGGATGCTGTTATATAATTATTTTAATTTTCTTAGGCATTAAAAGAATACTATGATTGTTTAGAAAACTGTCTTTTATTTGTTGCTGTCAGAGATGCATACTGAAGTATTTATAGCGAAATATCATGGTATTTGCAGCAAAGATGGGAGGGAGAGGTGAGAAATTCCAGTCATTATTGAAAGTAGGAGAAAGTCTGTAGGCATGAGCTGCACTTACCAGATAATGTCTTTTTATGTGCAATGAAAACACTGTGATCTAAAATACCACCTTTATTATGTACTGAATGCCCACGAGGGTTATGAGTAAAAGGAAAATTATAGGCAAATATGTATCACATGATTCAGGTTTTTAAAGTATATGTATAATTATTATATAGATCTATCTGTAGAAACTCCTAAATAATTCAGTGTCTATATATGTCATATTGCTAATAGTGAGACTTGTTAATATTTGTACCCATATTTGTTAATAGTGGTGCCCACTGGTAAGTTAAGTGGGGGAGTAGGAATTAGAACAACCCAAGTGGAAATTTCATTTAGTACTCTGTTGGGAACCTGGGCTGGGCAAAATCTGGCCTTTTCGGCTAATGCAATCAGCTGGGGGGGGTGGGTTACGCTCCTCAGAAGACACAGCGGTTGGTCTTCCTGTTTACGTCTAGCCCAGCCCCTGCCAAGAGCATGCGCAGAGTACAAACACAGGCTACCAATCAGAGTATAAGACGTACCCCGGCATGCGCGCACTAACCTATCAAGAAGCGCTCCTTTGTGTACCCCTCACCAATCAAGTAGCAATGCGCTTCCCCTTCCCCCCCTTTTATAAGTCTTTGCCCGGAAATAAAATTTTGCAGCTTGATCAGAACTTATTGTCTTGCTGCCATTCCTTGCGCCTCTTGTCCCCCTCACTCATTTGCTTCATACAGGTGGCCGAGTCCCTGTTGACCGCTCTGCTGGCCAGAGCAGTACTCCATACTTAATACTTATATGCTTTAAAGTGCTCAAAGACTTTTGGATAATTTCCACTTTTCTTGGGGTAAAAGAGTCAAGGTGGAAAGCAGGCCATCTAAAACCTTATCATTTTTGATCCTCACCCTCATATCTCTGCATTGGGACCAAAATTTTTTCAAAAACACTTTGACTCTTTCTAAAATCAAACCTCCTTTAATGGGTGAATATCTGCACTGAGGTATTCACAGTAGTACACTAATACACTTGGAGGCAATTCCAGAAAAGAATTCTGACAAACATTCTCAACCAAAACAGCATCATTGGAAAAATATATCCTTGGATAATATAGTAAGTTCCCAATACAACACAATAATTAAAAATCATTTGTAAGTTTTTTCTAATCTTGTAGTAATAAGAAATTATGAAAGTAGGACCTTTTCCTCTTCTATTTGAGAAAGTTATAGAGATGTTACAAAAGTTTTTAATTAACATAAGTTCCTTGAAATGCATAACACATTTTCCCCACAGCCACATTGTTAAACATGGCAGTAGGACATGAAGGTCATATTGGAAAAGTCGATTCAGCCCAAATGTGACTGAGCTGCAGTGCTAACAGTAGGCCTCAATAAATATTTGTAGTGTGAGAGTGAATAAACGGATGAATCAATAGGAACGACTTGGAGGTTCGCTAGATCATGGACTCTGAGAGGCAGGAACTGGTCTTCCTTATTCATGTTTGTGTCCCTCACACCCTGCTCTGTAGTTGGTGATCAATAAATATTAAATGAATAATCCAAGAGCTATCCTCACTTTCCCTGCGTATGGAACTAAACTTTTAGTAATAGCTTATGTTTGTCTTTAACCCATTGTTAAAGGAGAACTTTAAAAGATAAAATTACAAATGCTGCATGAAAAAAAAATAAACATGTTGAAGAATATTTTAACTCCATTTTTGAGGGAACTATAGAAGTATAAAAATCCAGTTCAAGGAGATTCTGAAGATTAAGAATAAATAAGGCAATCAGGAGTGCTGAAATGAATTTAACAGATTTTAAAAAGGGTCAAAGTTCATAGGAAAATAATCAATTGCATCTTCACCAGCAAAACTCATTTGTATTACCAGCAGTTTACGACAAGTAATAGAGTGGTAAACTTACTCGCAAGCAATGAAAGTTACAAATAATGACAGAGAGTGGTTTAGACAACACCTAGCATATCATAGGACATCCAGTAATATTTTTTCTTTTGTCATGTTAAAGCATTTCAAAATTTTTCCTGACAGTCTTCTCTCCTAATAATAGTTTCAAAGATTACCCTTAATTAAGCACACAAAAATGGCTGGTTTTATTAAGTTTGACCTGATTGTTTACATATGTAAAGCAAAGGAAGGAATCCACAAACTGCAGCCTATGGACAAATTTTAGCCCTTCATCGCTTTTTTTGTACCTCTTGTGAGCTGATTGAAAGTGGGAGGTGGGGAGTGAGTAGGGCAGGGGAGAGTAATGGGGGAAAAGTGGAGACAACTGTCATTGAACAATAAAAAAATTATCCTAGGGAGAAGTGATAGGCTCTTATTATAGCCCAGGTCCTTCATTTTATTTATGATCAATAAATGTTAACAATGAGTATATAAAAAAGAATGTTTCTTAAAGTTTGCATGGTTAAAAATATCAAAAGGTGAATAATTTTTTGTAATGCATAAAATCAAATTTCAGTCTTCACAATTAGACATTTATTGGAATATAGCTATGCTCATTCATTAGCATTTCATTTGTGGCTGTTGTATCACTACAATGGCAGAGCTGGGAAGGCGTCACAGAGAACATGTAGCTCACAAGACAAAGCCAGGACCAGGATGAGGCAACCTGCCTCCAGCACAAGATTTAAGGGGGAACTCAAAACTAATTAATAAAAAATGAATAATAATACTTTGATGCAATATTTTTAAAAATCAAAAGAATGCAAAAAATGAACAAAATGTCAAAATTTAAAAATTTTTTAAATCCTCACCTGAGGATATGTTTCTATTGATTCTAGAAAGAGAGGAAGGGGGAGAGAAACATTAATCAGCCGCCTCCCATAAGTGCTCGATCCAGATCAAACCCACAACCTAGGTATGTGCTGTGATCAAGGACAGACCCACAACTTTTTGGTGCATAGAATGATGCTTCAACCAACTGAGCAACTGGGACAGGGCCAAAATGTCAAAATTTTAAACAAAGGATCAATATCACTGATTCTTCCTTTTGTTTCATACTCCAATATGGCTTGGCATTGCACTGCTAGATATTACTCACCTCACCTGGCCCTGTTGAAAGCCTTAAATATTTACTACTGGCTCTTAGAGAAAAGCTTAACACTAGTTAAGCACCAGTGTTAACCAGCTTTATAAGCTTCTTAGAGTTTGCTATTCAAACTTAAGCACTAAGCATTAAGGCCACAAAATAAAGTGCTGATGGGGAGATTTTGTACAGAAGCTTGGATTGGCATCTCAAAAGTTTCTGTTATTTGCCATCCTGAAGGTAAAAAATCAAGTAGCAAAACTTCTCTTCATCCGATTTCTTCTGCATTACCTATAAATTTGATGATCTCCTTTTCTCTTTTTTTTTTTTTTTTTTCGTGGTCCTCAAAATTGGCTACATTTCTTGGCTTGCCTAAGTGAGCTTCCGCTTATCATTTATAAGCTTGGGACCCTGGAAGCCAGTTTTCCTGGGTGGGCTTAGTACCTATTGGGTCCATATGTAAAGTCAGTCTCTGTTTTCCATAAAAATGACCTGCCATAGATGTTTAAAAAGCATAATTCTTAATTTATGTATTCCAAGCAGTTTGTCCAGTTATATCCTGGTATAAAAGCAGACACATTCATGTTAAATGGATGCATGTAACTGTATTGTCATGAAAAACAAAAAGACACAGTAAAAGTTTATGAATTTGGGGAGTCAGTGGGAATCAAATATCATGTAAAAATGTTTTCTTTCAGCTTACAAAAGCAGTCTACTGAGTTGTTGTGTGTTAGATTGCTTCCGAAGAAATAAATGGCTTTCTCATATATCCAAGAAATAGAACAATAACTCGTCCACAATATTCCAAGCAAATAACCACAATAAAATTCCCCTCATCACTGCTCTTACAAAGACACCAGTCTTTGGACTAAATGAAGTTTTGGAAATTCTGGCTCAGTTCATTGCTAAGGTCTGAAAGTTATTTAAGTGATATGAACTCAGAAGCCTAAGCAAGAGCCTGTGTTTTTGAAATGCTGGTAGTTTGAAGTGCCTGTGATGGTCCTTTCCCACTAGTCTCTGGACTGTCCCTATTTGTTGAAGAAACAAACTCTGGGCTGTAACATATAACGGAGCCCTCAGGAGGCAAGTATCAGAACAAACATTTTAAAAGAAAACTATCTGTAGATTACATAAACTCAAGGCTATAGTTCATTTATTACTGCAACCAAAAATATCAGAATCAAAGCAAGCAAAATTTTCTATTGGAGGGCAATGAATTATAATTTCATGAGTTTTCATCCAATTTATCATGAAAGTAAAAACCTATTTTAGATAACTAGGGCACTGGCAAAGCTCTAGGGAGGTCCCATAACACATACAATCTCTGAAAACTTACCTCAACAGCATTTATCAATACAAACCTATCCTAGGAATGAGCGACGATCTCTGCTGGTTTGTCAAGTTTTCCCATCTAACTGTCACAATAGGAGCATCTCTGACAAACCTGATTATTTCTAACATCTCTTTTTATGACATGAAAAACCAGATCTTTATGATTTTTCCTTGGGGTTCTTTTGAAAGTCTTATCAATACTTCTAGGTGTAAAAAATATCTTGAAGTTTTTATTTTTATTTTTCCTAAATTTAGGATTCCAGTTTGAGGAAAACAATTTCAAGGATTGTCAGAGTGTATCTGAACATGTAATTAAGGTAGGATCAGTAAGTTACTAAGAAACAATGCTTGGTTACTTATTTAATCAAAGTGTCAATAAAAGATTTTAAAAATAAACATAAAAGGTACCATGAATTTAAAGAAACCTAGCTCCTTCAAAAAAGACTTTTGTTCTTTTTTTCGTAAATAATTAACAGCGTAATAAAATCAGCATAAAGCACAAACAAAACTATTCTGATAAACCACAGAATCTCTGCTACACAGGCAGATAACATGAAAGAAAAAGGTAAGCTTTTCATATTATAAATGAAGGTTAGCCAAAGAAGTAAGCATTAAAACTGAATAATCTTTGGTAAAATTTAACATACTTTATAAACTGTTTTGAAACTCAAGTATTATAAAACAAAGAAAATAAAACTCACTTTTCAAATGTTTTTCCTTATACTCTTTGATAATCTAGAATAAACTAACCATTTTCTTAGGGACTATCTTAGTTCATTTGGGCTGCCATAGCAAAATACCATGGGCTGGGCAGTTGAAACAACAAGCATTCATTTCTTGTGGTTCTGCAAGGCAGACAGTGTCTGGTGAGGGCCTGCTTCTTGGTTCACAGACAGCTACCTGAAGCTGTGTTCTCACATGTCCAGCAGGGGGGCATTCTGAGATCTGTTTTACAAAAGCACTAATCCCACTTATGAGAGCTCTGCCCTTATGACCTAGTCACCTCCAAAAAGCCTGACTTCCTAATGCCATCCCATTGGGAACTGGGTTTCAACGTATATATTTGGTGGGACACAAACATTCACTTTATGACAGGGATGCAGTGTGGTCTGGAACCTCTAGGGTCCCTAAAACTCTTTCAGAGGATGCACAAACTAAAAACTATTTTTATAATAATATTAAGATGTTATTTTCCCTTCTCATGTTTGTTCTCTCACAAGTGTACAGAGGCAATCACAACAGATTAAATGCAAAAGCCGACAGCCGAGAATTCAGCTGTTTTGTGGTAAGTCAAACTTTCAAAGATTTTCCAAAATGTAAAACCATTCTCATAGTTTTGATTTTAGAAAATGCAGGTTTGTTTTTATTTTAAAAAATGCTGTTGTCATTTTAATATGCAATTGGTTTATATGCTATTGTTCTTTTTCAACTACTCAAAAAACAAGTGTTTTTTATATTTTTCACACAAACAAAAACTCTTTGCAGCGCCCCCCTCCACTTTTTATGTGTAAAGGAGTTCAGAGAATTAAAAAAAAATTAAATTTTATTTTAGGAGAAAAAAACACCACTAAAAAAAAAAGCACGTGCACAACTTATTTCTCTGTCATTCTTGCTTCTGTTATAATCTAAACCACCTCTAATAATCATAACTTCTAACAAAGTAACTGACTTATATTTGCTTCCAACGGGTATGGGTTGTTGAATTGTATTTCATACACAAGCACTTGAGCAACTAGCATGTGAAAACACATAACACAGCATTCTACACATCTCTTTTGTGCCTTGTTAAAATGGCAAAAATGAAAACATTTATTAACATGAACAGACATATAGACTCTTTGTAGCATAGAAATACAATGATAAGTAGATAAATTTCAAGCTTTGCTTTATAATCAATGATTCAGTATTCTGATTTACCTAGAAATTGTCCTGTTATTCAAGGATTACCTATTAATTAACTCAATTTAATAACAGTCCAAGATTACCTAAAGATCTTGGGAATTATCTTAAAGCTGACATACTACAAAACATTATTGTTGAAATTTAAAGTTTCATGATTCATTTTAATTGAACAAAATTTATATTTTTTAAAATCTTAAACATTGTATCAGGGTAGTATCAACTTATTTAATCACTAAACCTCTTGCTTAGAAAAAACAAATTCAGGTAAAATAAAATGTAAATGAGGGGGTCTAGAGTATGCCACTGTGGCATAAAAGTTATTTTGAGCAGAAGACATTTGAATTCCTGATGTCCTCCATCTGCCTGAAAGCACAGCCTCTCAAAGGAACTAAAAAAACAAAACAAAACAAAAAAACAACCTCCATTGTCATAAATTATCTCCCTGGGAGCAACCAGGAGAGATTGACTCATCACTGGAGGTGAGAAGTCTACATCACTCCTAAAGAGATATTGTCACAAAACTTCTATCTTCCATTCTATGCCTCATTAATATTTCCAAAAAGTAATTGTAGTCCTGTAAGGGCTTTTCTCTCCCCTTCTCACCCCTATTAAAATGGTATGTAAATCCCAAATTCTAACCACCCCTTGAGTCATATTATTCTGTGAGCTCTAGGACCTAAGTACTTAAATAAAAATCCATCTTTTCTCTTGCTAATCTATCTTTTGTCAACTGAATTCAAAGGCCACAAAATCCTGAGTGTAAGAGGCCAGAGGAACAATTTTTATTCTATGACATACACTTATACTTAACACTGATAAATCAGAAAGAAGACATAGCTCCTTTTTAAAATTATGATTAAAACTATTTCATTTACCACACATTCACCTTAATTATCTAAATTAAATTTTTAAATGTTTCTAATTTAGTTGCTTTTGTTTATTTTTAAGTACATTTTTAGTACATTTAGTACATAGTAAATGTACATTTACGTACATTTTAAGTACATAAATATTTGACTCCTTTATTTTCTGGGAATTTAGGAATATTCAATTTTTATAAGTACTTAGTTATCTATAAATTACAGTATTTTGCCAGGTATAATGTACACTTTTTTTGCCCAAATTTTTTAGGGAAAAATAAGGATGCACATTATACCTGGGTGGTACTAATTCCATAACTATATAAACATTTTAATTCTTTTATTTATACTTATGTATTAAAAGTGTAACTCTAGAAAACAATAACAATATCCGTATGTAAAATAATACCCTGGAATATGATAATCTGTTTTGTTTTTAGATATAAATAAATAAAAATTGGATTAAAAAATTAAAATGAAAGACTTTTTTCTTGAAACTTTGGGCCCAAAATGTGGGTATACAGTAAACACAGCCAACTATGATAATCAGAACAGAGTTGTTTAAGAAACATTATTGTCCTGGCTGCTGTGCCTCAGTGGACTGATGGCCAGCCTGTGAACCAAAAGGTCACAGGTTTGATTCCTAGTCAGGGCATGTGCCTGCGTTGCAGGCCAGGTCCCCAGTAGGTAGCACATGATAGGCAACCACACACTGATGTTTCTCTCCCTTTCTTTCTTCCTCCCTTCCCATCTTTCTAAAAATAAATAAATAAAATCTTAAAAAAAGAAACATTATTAACTACTATATAATATTCTCCAAAGATAGGAAACCCTTTTACAGTTATAAAATAAGAGGTAAAGGCCTTTCTGAATTATAAACATATACACAAACACATGGAGTACTTACAACTTTGGTTCTATAATACAACTTCAGCCATAGTGTAACAGTGCAGAGCAAGGAGTCCCCAAATTCCCCATAGCCCATGGTTGCAAGAAGGGAGAGAGAGATGATACAGTGTTTAAGATACTTTGCATAACAAAAGGCAAGATAATAGCTGTGCTGCTGCCCTGGGTAAGAGGTGTAAGTGACTTTCAGAAGATATCCTGACCCATGACAGAGCTAGGGGAGGTGGAGGTACCTGCATCACTCAGTCACTCTTGCCCTGACTAAAGATGGCAGCTGAATGAAGGTAAAGGTACAGGGCAACGGGTAAAAGTAGCCCATTGTAGGAGGGGGTGGATATGAAGTCACACAGAAAGTCCGGGTCAGCATTTAAAATACAGGCAGGCTGAAAGAGAAGGGGATTTGGTCCCACATGCTCCCTGTAGTAAGATAGGAATGATGCAGCCCATAGTAAGAGGCAGCTATGAAGGATGGCCATGAGTAGAGAGAAGGAGGTAGCCCTGGGGAAGGAGCCAGACCAGGTGAGATTCTGCTGTGCTCCAGTGGTGAGGGAGGCGCTACATCTGTTCCTCTGAGGATTTGGCCATGCAGCCTGGTATAGGTAGGAAGCAGGCATGGGTTCTGTAGTGAAGCAGCAGCCATGCAGGAGGAAAGGGTGTAAGGAGAATGCTGAGGGAGCTGTGTGGGAACCTGCCTAACCAAGCACGGACTGGTGGGAGATGGCTGCATTGCTGAACTGTGACCAGAGACTGTACACTTCTGCTTCTCTGTGGGACATATGGAGAGGCCACTCTCTTGAGACGTGTGCCTTCCTGGACTTCACCATGATCCAGTGCAACATGGCAAATATTTTCGTGGACTCTTGCCTGGAGACTGAGGACAACATATCCCAGATCTTGAAGGAGAGAGCGGCTGCCAGAGGATGGTGACTTTGAAACCCATGAGTGCACATTCCAGAGGGAATGGAGACCTGTTTGCACAGCCGGCTTAAGAACAGATAAGGATATGAGGAATTTCTGGGCATTGTTTTGGCTTATAGCCTGGTGTGGAACAAGGGAAGTGCTGGGTCTCGTGGGAGAACAGGGCTCTGAGCAAGAGTGCTGTCAGCACCCGCCCAAGATTGGAATCCTGTAAATAAAAACCTTTTTCCCTCAACACTAATTATTGGGTCATGCACCAATGCACCACATGCACAATTCCCAGTTTGCTCAGTTACAATAGGTCAAGATTAATCAAAGAAACACAAAAATGTACTGGTCTATATAAGTTTGTGGCAATGGGGGAAAGAGTCAGCAAAGTGAAAGTTCTCGTATTTTTAGGTATTTGCCTCTGGAAGCCACCGCAGACCTGTTGGGGCTGCCTTTGAGGTGTAATCTCTCCAAGGTATGCATTCAACTGGCTCTGCGGAGAAGCCATTGGGCATCTTGGAGTATGATCTCTCAAATTATTAAGGTTTAACTTTTTTAAAAAGGAAAAATCATAGCTGTTAATCAAATACAAAACATATCAAAGTTTTTTAAATTAATTAATGAAGGAACCAAGAAAATGTTAAAAAACAGGTGAAAGGAGTAGACAAAAGAGTAGACAAAGAGTAGACAAAAGAGTAGACATCAAAGAGTAGACAAAGATAAGCAATCAGATATGTTGACGTGAATTTGGCAACGGATATCAAACGTCAATATTCACAGCACAATAATTAATTGCATCCCCACTCACAAAAATGCCTTTGTGTCTTATGGACAAGAAATTATTTGTATTTGTGGAAGATAAAAAATGTTTTCCTTGGCACTTTTAGGGTCCCTGACTAGGTCTGAAAATTAAACTGGCAAAGATGAATTAACAGCAGAAAAACATGAGTTAATTTAATGTAAGTTTTATGTGACACAAGAAACTTCATAATGAAACGAAGACCTAAAGAAACAGTTAAACTGGGTGCTTTCATGCTAAGTCTGCCCAGAGCGGGTGGTCGTGAGGAAAGTGAGAGGACAAATGATAGGAGGTAAATGTGGTAAACTGGAGGGAATTAAGCAAGGCCTGCTGGTTGGATTCTTGATGTCCCTTTGTATTGGAGATAAGAATGTTCCTTTCTTTTGGGTGGAGAGAGGGCACCTCTCACAAGAGAGGCTTACTACCTGCTTCAGGGGAGAGAGAGGAGGAGGGAAGTTCAGAGATACCGTCTTGCTTCTGCTATTTTCTTAAACTCCTTCAGCTTAAAATATTTTGTACATCAACGGTGCCATATTTTGGGGTAGTGTGTCCTGAACTCCATCATATTACTATCTATTTACTGTAGCTACCAGAGTGATAACATAGCCCTGAGATGACAAGGAGAAGTTTTGAGATGTTCTAAATTAAATTACAGCAGGCTGGAGGGTGTAAAAAACAAAAAGGGGTCAATCAGTTTTTTTAAAAAAAGACAATACGTCCACTAGTTGTCCCAGAGATTTGCAAGTGTCTTTATACATCAAGTCAGCAGGGGCGGAGAGAAACATGTAAGGCATTCTGCAAGGATTTACATTAGCTGTAGACAAAGAGGATGGGGCTAGCTGTGGGGTAGGAGCAGCAGAATCCATAAAATTCACGTGCAAAGTAGAAGCAGGAGCTCGAGAGGTTCCATAGCCCCTAGATACTCTTTCTCTTTAAATAATCTCAGAAGTAGCCAACTGGAAGTTAGTTTTATAATTCTAACAAATACTAAGGAGTGTAAGTGATCTTTTGTTGGTTTTGCCACTGGCCTGCTGTAATTTAATGTAGGATATCTTAAAATTTTCATCTTGTTAGAGACAGTGAAACGTGTGGCTCAGGAAGTTTGGGCCAGACAGCACCTAATATTCCGTAGAACACCCAGTAATCTTTTCCCCCTTTTCAAAGTCGTCCATGGTATTTCCTGACATGATTCTCTCCCGCCTCTCCATGTGCTCCTTTCCCGCAATCCTCACAAAGCCATCCAGTGAGGCTTGCCCTTTCCCTTCTCCATCCTCTCCTCCCTCCTCACAAGCCCCATCTACCTTTGGCTCCGCCCAGTTCATCTCCATTAACTTTCAGGAAAATGCCAGACATGAAATAATTTATAATAAGGAATTATCAACCCTATGCACCTTATCTGCCCAAAGATGCAGGTATGCTAACAGTAATAACAATAGTGAAGATGCTTGTCATCCTAAATAAAATCTCTAATTGAAGGTGTTTTTAATGGGTAGCAAAGAAGTAAAACAATTTTAGACAGTATATTGGGCACAAGTTTTTTATTTTTTTAAAGATTTTATTTATTTTCAGACAGAGGGGACGGGAGAAACAAAGAAAGAGAAATGCCTTGACTGGTGTGGCTCCGTGGACTGAACACCAGCCTGTGAACCAAAGGGTTGCTGGTCCAATTCCCAGTCAGGGCACATGCCTGGATTGCCTGCCAGGTTCCCAAGTAGGGGGTGAATGAGAGACAACCACACATTGATGCTTCTCTCCTTCTCATTCTCTCCCCTTCCCTTCTCTCTAAAAATAAATAAATAAAATCGAAAAAAAAGAAAAAGAAAGGGAGAGAAACATGGATGAACAAGAGAAACATTAGTAGGCTGCCTTTCACACTCCCCCAGCTGGGGACCTGGCCTGCGACCCAGTCATGTGCCCTGACTGGGAATTTACCCAGAGACTTTTCAGTTCACAGGCTGGCACTCAATCCAGTGAGCCACACCAGCCAGGGGGAAAACAAATTTTGTAAGACTAATGCTTGGACAGCCCAACCTGGATCTTCAGAATTTCTGACTTCACAGAAAACCTTATAGCAGAGGCTTCATTAGAGCTCCAATAGTCAGGTATATTTGATCAGGTGTCTCATTCTCTACCCCCACCCCTCAGGAGATGTCAGATCATTCTGGCTGGCCTGCCTTCAGTAAGAATCCCATTAGGTTGGTTTAGCCAAAATCTCCTGGACTCTCAATGTTTCCTGTTAGTAACTTTTCCCTCCACTGACATCGCACGCCCAACCTCTCCTCAGCCTTGGCTATAAATTCCCACTTCCCAATGCTGTGTTCAGAGTCAGGCTCAGTCTCTCTCCTACTACAAAACTCTCTTTGCAGTGGTCTCTATACCTAACCTGATGGTCCTAAATAAATCTGCCTTACAAATGTCATTGATTTTTTTTCTTTAGCAATGGGTTAGAGAAAAATTGAAGAAAATTACGTAAACTTTCATGAATTAAGGGAATACAAGGAAAGAATTGATGTGATGACAGGTGGTATCTTGGAAAAGAATCTCATTATTCTCATTTTTAGAGAAAGCAATCAATAAAAATCTGTGTTCTTCATATCGGAAGAATCATATCAGTTCTTCTATCCCAACTTTTATGACAGTAGTCTTCAAATAGGCAGAACTTATTTCAATCTGTCATTTTTCCTTTCTCCAAGCTGAATTCCTAATAATATTTTGAGAAAGCACCAAAGATATATGTCAAAGCACAGCATAACAAATTTTCCTGATTTTGCAATCATTTTCCTCTTATAGGAATTAATGACTTATGCTGGTTGTGCCAAAAAGTCATAAACAATACACACCACCTCCCAAATCCTTGAAATGTTCCTTAGATCTTGTAAGAAATCACATAATCTTAGAAAAACATAAATATATTTACTCTTTTTATAAATCTGGTAGAACTCTTAAGGAGATACATAACAAATTTTGAAGTGAAACATAACAACGTTTCCTCACTTGAGGAGCTAATAATGGTGAAAGGGACATGAATAAAGAAATACCAACATGGTTTGGGAAAGGCAGTTGGCAACCTGGGAAGGTGAAGTATTTAGTTACACCCAGGAAACCAACAGTAAATGTGCACACCTTAGCAGATCTTGACTGGCAGAAACAACAAATAAAAACCATTGTGTTCTCACCCAATATCCTATATTCTTCTGTTTTCCTCAACCCAGTATTTTCATGTCCTCTCAGTTGGTATAACAGCCACCTCTTTCTTTCCAGAGATTTCCACCCACCCACATCTTTCCAGAGATTAGTCCTTCAAAAACCCCATTTTCACAGGTCACAATAAAAAATGCACAATTTTCCA
The DNA here is from genome assembly GCA_004027735.1 of Carollia perspicillata. Taxonomy (NCBI): domain Eukaryota; kingdom Metazoa; phylum Chordata; class Mammalia; order Chiroptera; family Phyllostomidae; genus Carollia; species Carollia perspicillata. The sequence goes on along the minus strand of PVKM010020074.1, from coordinate 7,198 downwards.
ATTATCTCAACCCCACACATTTACATAAGAGCATGGAAAGGGATTTTGTTATTGATTTTAAAAGATTTATTTATTTTTAGAGAAAGGAACAGACGGAGAAAGAGAGGGAGAGAAACATCAATGTGTGGGAGAAACATTCATCTGTAAGCTCTTGCACGCCCCCAACCTGGCCTGCAACCCAGGCACGTGCACTGACTGGGAATCGAACCAGCAACCTTGCCCTTTGTGGGACAACACCCAACCTATTGAGCCACACCAGCCAAGGTGGTATTTGTTGTTTTTGTAGTTGGTAGTGGTGGTGGTGGTGTCAAAATCTCCTAGGGGAGGTTTCAGTTACCTTTTAAAAAATATTAATAGTTGTGTTTCTTTTTTTTTAATGCAAAACTCACTCTGGCCCCATCTGTGTTTTCCAAAAATTCCCATTTTGATTCCACCAGTACTTTAGTCACTTGAGTATTTCTCCTACTATCCCCAACACACACAGAGACACACCTAGTTTTGGGGTGGAATAGTGCATTTAACTGTGGGAAATCAGCTATTCGAATCCCTCCGGTGGAAATAGGATTCATTAACATCTCAATGATTGCTATTTCTTATCTAAACCTTTCCTTCTATACAAGGGCAAAGTCGATTCAAACCCAGTAATTCTTTGATAGAGTCTCCTCGGTATCATACAAAGATGCTAAGTAAGACGGATTCTATCACTAATTCTAAGGAAATCATTAATTTCCTCTATTTGCTTTCTAGCTCTGGGACAACTTTCAGATTTAGACAAATCAAACCCATATCATTTCCCTATCTTATGTCCAGAGTGAATTGTTAGGAAGAACTATAATGTCAGCCCTTAGTCCTCTTTGTCCCCATTTTCTCCTTCTTCACAGAATTCCAATAAAATGTAATTTCATTTTGCAAATCACCAACAATGTATTATTTTTCTTAGTAATCTTAACAATTAATCCACTAGTTTAGTTGCAGAAGTGAGAGAAGGTTAGGGCAAATTACTTCACTGGGAGTCAATTTCCTTATCTGTAAAGGCCCAGAATTACAGGCTTCTTAAATGGGTAGTGAGTCATCATGAGTGAGAGGCCCTAACAGCTGCCTGCGGTTCATACTCACTGCTGCTCTGTGCAGCCCAGCTCAGAGCCCCTCGTCCTCTGCACCACTGATCCTTTGGGACTAGTCGCTGAATGCCCACAGCTGGTCCAGGTTTATGCAGTCTAGCCAACAGTAGTTCAATTTTATCTGCACAGGTCCACATTTTTACTCACTTTTTTTTATTACGCCTTAAATCTTTTCATAATCAAGTGGGACAGTACATATGTGCATGCATATATTTCATCAACAAAACTTCAGCATTTTATATATAAATTCCTTATTGATAAATGAACTCACATATATACAATTTGGGGATCATTTATTCATTCAATCAACAAATAGTTTTGAGCATCTACTCTGTCTGAACCAAACATTTCTAAAATATAGTGTTAATTCCTGGCAGGTGTGGCTTAGTGGATTGAGCCCTGGACTTTGAACCGAAAGGTTGCCAGTCTGATTCCCCATTAGGGCACATGCCTGGGTTGTGGACCAGGTCACCAGTTGGGGATATGGGAGAGGCAACCATCTGATGATTCTTTCACACATCAGTTTTTTTCCCCTCTCTGTCTCCCTCCCTTTCCCTCTCTCTAAAAAAAAAAAAAAAAAAAAAAAAACCATGCAATATTTAAAATAAGTGTTGAAGAAAACTTTCTTCAAGTACCTGAGTCAGGGGAGCTTACATTGTAGAAAATAGAGTATGTGTGGGGCCGGGAATAATTTTAGAGGGCTAAGGAGAGCCTCTAGATAAGGTAACATTTGAACAGGACAAGGAATGCAATGAGAAAGTAGGTTATGTGCCTGTGTGTGTGTGTGTGTGTGAGATCCAGTATATGCAAAGGTCCTGAGGATGGAGTCCTAGAACAGCAACTAGAACAGAATCAGAGTGACTGAGGCACAGCAGAATTTACACATGTAAGCAATATCAAGAATGACATTGTTTACCATAATAATGACTTTGGACTTCACTCCGATCTGGAAAACTACTAGACAGAATTTCATTTCGAATTGGTTGTCTCTATGAAGGGGTTCAGAACAAGCTTCCCAGAATGTGACATTTTGGCATGTGGATTATTTAGAACTAAAGACAGTCAAGGTCCCAAAGACTCATGAAGAGCTTTTTACCTCCCTATTAACTGCCTAAAAAAATTTAGATAAAAGGTCATGTTCAGGAAGGGAGCTTTCACCAGAGATAACTGCTAAGAGTGTGGTCTAAGTTTGGTGACCTGGGGAGAGCTTGGCAGGGCCAGTTTGTTCACAGTCTTCTGTGTGTCCCATTGTTTCCTAATGGTATAGTTGTTTAATGGACACTTGTTCTTCCCATCTTCCAGAGAATCAGCTTCCTTCTTTCTGAAGCCCCAGATGGCTCCTGACACCCTGCTTCTCTTTTTCTCAGTATGACACAGAAGCCTCAATTGCCTCACTGTCAGAGAGCCTCTCACGTCTACGTGAGGCTCCCATATGTATGAAATTAAATTTGTTTTCTATTGTTAATATGTCTTATGTCAATTTAATTAACAGACCAGCCAAAAGAACCTAGAAGAATAGAGTAAAAAAGTGTTCTCCCTTATGTCTACCTTTAAAAAAACTAATGCTGAAAATCAACTCAGTCTGTATACCACTTTGTTTCTAGCCTGGAACAATGAAAGTTATCTGATGCGGAGATCAGCAAACATTCTCGGTAAAGCACCGTATAGTAAATATTTTAGACATTCAAGTCTATGTGGTTTCTGGTGCAACTACTCAGCCTGGCCGTTGTGGCTCATAAGCAGCCACGGACAAGAGAGTGTTGCTGTGGGTTCCAATAAGACGTTATTGGCACACAATGAAATTTGAATTTCATGTAATTTTTATATGTCTTTAACCTCATTTGAAGTTTCTTATGTAATATATTCACTTATATCCTAAGTCAAACATTCATGAAAATGTACTAAAATCTTCTTTAATGAATACAATCTTAAGTGCTTTAGGTCAAAAATAAATATTATAATATATGTAAAATAGAAAAAGAAAAAAGTAGCTTTTATAAGTAATATGAAAAAGACATTTATATTTTAATAGCTCAGAAATAAAATAGAAGTGAATTCAGAAATAAAGCTTAAGTATAAATTTTCTCAAGGATCTAAAACAAGAGTAGACTTTACTTCTAGGCAATAGATGACCACAGTCACTGAGTGGTTTCCAGGGCAATACAGAAGTGCTAGCACCTTCCCAAATATTCTCACCACCAGTTTCATAGTACCTGAAGTTTCTTAAAACAACATGAAACCTTTTATCCTATACATACAGAGTTTCAAATGGAGTTCAGATTTAAAAGTTTGCGATAGGTATACATGCCCACGTTGACAGCTGAGAACTTTACAAAACATGCAGTTACATGAATAGTTTTAAGAGATGTCAATATCTTTATGTACCTTAATTAAACTGATATACCTGAAATGTTTGAGTCCCAACCACTACGAATGAGTGGCATACACACCCTAGTCAGTATGGCTAAGTTGGCTGGAGCGTCGTCCCATAACTGAAAGGTCTAGGGTTCGATTCTCTACCAGGGTACACCTCTAGGTTTCCGTCCAGTCCCCGTCAGGGCACATACCATCCCCAGTCCCAACACGTTATGGGAGGCAACCAATTGATGTTTCCCTCTCACATTGATGTTTCTTTCTCTCTCTTCCTCTGTAAAAGCAATACAAAAAAAAAAGGTCCTTGGGTGAGGATAAAAAATTAAAAAAAAAAAGAATGGCATACTTATCTCCCATCCCCATCCAGTCTTACCACAATGCTTGATTCTGGACTGTAAATACTTCTGAAGAGCCAAAGAAATATCACAGTTTTTTGTTCAAGGAAACCTCTTATAATAATTAATTAAAGTATACACATTTTGTACACATTTCTGTTAAAGGTGAAGGCTGGCCTGAGAAACAGAATGCTTGACCCATTTTTGGACACTGAATTCATGACAGGCTAGGAAGGATAGATAATAATGCTTGTTTTGTTACATGCAAATAAAATGTTTTATGAGGCTACCAAAAATTGAGGAATATTGGATAAAATTGCCAGATAAAAATGTAACACCACTTCTTTAAGTGGAATATGTTTATTCAGTAAGTTTAAACCTGTTTCAGCAAATCTTATCTTAAGACAGTAATTTCAATTATAATTAATAATCCTATTTCATCTTACAAAACATTTATTATTTTGTATCTTCTATTGACAAGATATTGACTTATTTAAATATGTGAAAAATGTTAGTTAACCGAAAAATGAGCATGAACATGCACAGATTTTCATATTTATTTTAGGGTATAAGTGGAAAAAATGTTTCAAGACAATTGCCTCAGAGAAGTGGAAGGGGCAATTGGTTCCTGCAGGGGGAACAAGAAGACAGGGACAAAGAGAAGCCTTGGGAAATTTGGGAGACAGCCTGAAAACATTGGTGAAGGATACAAACACGTCTACTTTGCAAATCTCCCCAAGAGCAGGCCTAATGCTATGTGCTGAACTGGCCCTCTTCGCCCAGGCCTCCATTTGAGACCGAGCAAGAGAAAAAGGAGGAGGAATCAGTTTTTTCGGGTTTCTGTTGTGGGTTTCTGTTCTGTTTCTCATATGGGCTTAGTCATATGAGCCCATTCAGCTTAGGATGGGCTCATATGACTAATTCCAGTGGAATTTGGGCTCTAGGGTGGTCCCTAGTTGTCTGATACTTGGCGCTGGGATGATTTAAGGCATGGGAAATATTGGCTTGGCATGTGAGAGTTAAAGAGGTGGTTGGGGCTACAGACTTGGGAGTGGTCAGTTTGCATATGATAGATGTGTTCCCAGCCTAGTCTTTGCTATTTCTAAGAATAGGTTAGCCCTGGAAGGAGCAGTCTCTTCCCAGCCAGCAAGCTTTGTAAGATGTCAAAATATCATTGCAGAAAATTTAAAAAATGATTAATACAAATTATCTGTACATGTCTTTTGCCCACTTTTTTAAAAAGATTTTTTATTTATTTATTTTTAGAGAGGGGAAGGGAGAAAGAAAGAGAGGGAGAGAAACATCAATGTGTGGTTGCTTCTGGCATGCCCCCTTCTGGGGACCTGGCCTGAAACCCAGGCATGTGCCGTGACTGGGAAGTGAACTAGTGACCCTTTTGTTCACAGGCTGGCACTCAATCTGCTGAACCACACCAGCCAGTCTTTCGGCCAATTTTTAATTGAGTTGTTTGTCTTCTTATTATTGAACTACAGGAGTTCTTTATAAATTCTGTATAGTAATCCTTTATCAGATTTGTGTTGTGCAAGTACTTTCTCCCAGTCTGTGACATGTTTTTTTGTTAATGGTTAAACAATTGTTCTTAAAGTTACTATGATATCTTTTCTTAGTATAAAGTTGCTTAGTTCAGAGATTTTTAATCCTGACTTAGACATTAGAACCACCTGAGAAACATATATCCTTGCCTACCCCCTCCAAAGATTCTGATTTTATTTGTTGCTGTACCCTCTCCTTCGTTATTTTTTTTAAAAATTCCCTAGACGAGCCCTGGCTGGTGTGGCTCAGTGGGTTGAGTGCCGGCCTGAGAACCAACATGTCACTGGTTTGACTCCCAGTCAGGGCACATGCCTGGGCTGCAGGCTGGGTCCCCAGTGGGGGCACACGAGAGGCAGCCACATATTGACGTTTTTCTCCCTCTCTTTCTCCCTCTCTTCCGCTCTCTTTAAAAATAAATAAAATCTTTAAAAAATATATTCCCTAAGTGATCCTAATATGTAACCAGGATTGAAAACCAGAATGTTAGGGGAAGCACATACCAAGACTGTTAGGGGCATAGTCAAGGACAGTGGAAGAGTGGGGCTTGACACTCTCTGTTCCCACCAATCAACAGCCCAGCCCCACAGTCAGCTCTCTTAGATGTCAAGACCTAGTTGCTTCCCCTTGGAATGCCTCCCTAGGTGCCAAGTCCTGTGTTTCACATTTTTAGGTATATTATCAAATTTAATTCTCTGAACAATTCTCTAGGAGTATATATGACTGCCTCTTCAGGGATAAAGGAAATAATGTAGAGAGAGACCAAGAAAATCAATTACAAATACTCAGTTAATAGGTGATAGTAAAAGAAAACTTGAACTCTGTAGTCTAACTCTAAAACCCAGGTTCTTTAACCTCCTCCTTAATTTCCCAGCCACCAGGGCATCACCAGGTTGAGTCAACACTTAATACATAAATTTGTTCTCCATCAGAGAACACTGCATCATGTCTTAAGGCTTGAAGAAAAAGCAGGGTATTTGAAGTAGAAAGGGAAACTAGAGCTTCATGAAAAACTTCCTCATTAATTAATTCCCCAGTGCCTTTAAGATTTGCTAAAGTGGATTTCCTGTAAGAAGCCAGCAATTGTTGAAGGTGAAAGAGAAGAAATGAGTTCCAGAACATTTTTATATTTAAGAAATTCACCCTCACTTTTATAACTAGGCTACCGGGTGGGTGGGGGCAGGGGTGGTGGTGGTGGAACTTCATTTATAAAACCTTTTCTAGCCCAGAAGCTGTGAAAGGAAAACCTCTATTAAGTAGAAGAGAAAGGAATAGATTCAGGGGCAGCCTCCTAATGTATTCCTTGGAGTCTCATCTGAAATTTTAGCTTCTGTCTGTATGTCAGGCTGTCAAGGAAGACAATGGGGAGAAAGAGAAAAAAATCAAATTACATAGGAGCCTCTCATTTAGAAAAATTCACCAAGATATTTAAGAATAGGAAATTAGCAAAAAAAGAATAACTTTTTAAAATTCTCCTAAATAATTTTCCAGAACCCCCCAAATCTTAACAAGGATAATTTAGAGTCTTTAAAGATGAAATGAAGAAGATGGTAGAACATTTGAAAGTGTGCAGTCTTAGGTCTTTGAGACCACGAGGGAGTAGAATATTTCTGGGGAATGGAGAAGCTCCATGAAAACTCCTAAGAAAAAAACAGGAGGCCCAGTTGCAAAATAAAGAAATAAAGACAACACAAAGAGAATAATTTTAATTGGAAAAATGAGTAAATTTATGTAAAAATCTGAGATATTTGAGGCTATGAATTAGACCAACCTGACATTTTTAGGCTGGGCTGCTGGAAGGGTAAGAAGCATCATAAT
>PVKM010020073.1:0-23624 GCA_004027735.1 Carollia perspicillata | reverse complement strand
CTTGGACGGGAGTCAGGGACTTGGGTTGTCCTGGTTCTGTCACCAAAGGTGGACAAACCACTTCACTTCTCCAGAGCCCAGTGTCCTCACTTCAAATACGAGGGAAATTTCTACATGGCTTTAAAGAACCCTTTCTAGCTTTACAATGTTACGACCTTAAGTGCAGCCTCCTAGGAATATTTTTAGCAGAATTCACTGGAAGGATGACTGCAGCTGTGCTGGGTACCCGCCGTGTTTATGGACAGTGGCAGGTAGGAGTTGTGTAGAGTGCAGATGGTCTCAGTGAGTGATCTGGCTGCGCACACAAGCACATAACTAACCTCACTGGGAGAGCAGGTCACAGTGCGTCTCACTGAGGGGATGAGGCACCAGGGGCCTCTTGGAATAGGTCCTTCAACCTGGGGCTTAAAGGTAAAGGTTCTGGGCAAATAATGTGGATTGAGATGGCTTAAAAAATCATCTAACTGTTTGTTAGTATTATTCGAACAGTTCATTTGTTTAATGGAACATTTTATTGAAAAGTAATGCAAACAGTTAGCTAGTCTGTTATTATGAATCTTCTATCAGCAGAATCTGAATTGCTTATAAATAATTGTGGCTATGTCTGAGATAGAACTTATTGTTTCATAGTTCATAAATAGTATTATGGTCCAATCTACTTTTTACAGAGACACCAACAGTGAAAACTTCAGTTTTGTCAATGAAATGGCAGAACTTACTTGATGACTAATTATTTACCAAATTATTGAAATGACTACATTGTGTATTTTTTGGCATTATGTATATATTCCCTTATAGAAAAACTAAAAGTAATTCTGTGACACTGTTTTGCCATCATACTAATAATGGTTTCATCTACAAAGTGTGGCCCAGGGTGGCTATGAATGTGGCCCAACACAAAATTGTAAATTTACTTAAAACCTTTTTTTTTTTTTGCTTATCGTTTTTCGCTGGTGTTTGTTTACTTAATGTGTGGCTGGCCCAAGAAAACTCTTCTTCTTCCAGTGTGGCCCCAAGGGTTGGACACCCCTGAATTCTACACTGATTGAGAGATCTCGGGTTTACTCTTTGTCATAATTCTAGTACTTCTTTAAACATGTCTTAGGATTAGCAGCTGTCAGCGGATAAATCTGAAACAGATTCAGTTACAGGAGTGGAAGTTAACCCAGACATTTAACGCCACGTTCACCTGTAGGTGAGAGGGGGAAGAAAGCGAGACCATTATTTATGGGGTTATATGAACGCCAAGTCCGTTCTCATCATCAAGAAAAGCTGCACTTCAAAGGAAAAAAGGCGGGCAATACACCTGCATGAAATGTGTTGGCGCTCTAAATAAAGTCGGGGTTCATTTCTGAACCTTTGAACATTTAAAAGAAAAAATGTTCGAATCATATTATAAAATTCACTCTTAGCATATATGCGCTTATATCATGTAGAAATACAAGAGTCAAAAGAAGAGACTTCTGTTTCAGAAAAGGTTTAGAATTTCAGTACTGGTTTCAGAAATTCCAAACCTTCCAGGTGTAAGAAGCTTACAGTCTTGTTGACGGACAACTCTTCAAACTAACGTAAATGTGATGATGAGGTGCAGAGCGCAGAGATCATGGTGGTGGATACCCTAACCGGCCTTGCGAGAAGGAGGTGGGAGTTGCTTGGCCTGGACGTGACCGGTGTGCTGGAGTTACTTAGAGGACAAGAGTGGGAATCATCGGGAGATGATTCTGCCTTGGGTCGCTCGTGTTGCTACATGTCTCGTGAGACAAGGCACTGACTGCCTTTGTTTTGAACTTCCTTTTCTTCAAACTAGCAAACAGCCATGGAAGCCAGAGATAGTGTCTCCCTCTGGAGCAAAGGCCAGATCAGCTTATTCCCCATTATAAAATATTTGGGCTCCCGACACTCAGGTGTCTGTCCTGTAAGTCAGTGTGGATACAGGGTTCACCTGGCCTGGGGAATTGGGGGTCAGGGAACAGATGCAAATGCTCCCTCTCTGGTTGCTGTAGTTGCTCTGAGTCATACACCGTCCTTGGTCTCACACCCAGGTACCTCCAGGCTAACTGTGGCAGGCTAGCCTGGTAAAATCTCAGAGCCTTTACAGTCTGTGACCGGTGTCGCCGGGAGAGAGGAACAGGATGCTCTACGGCACAGAAACCTGAGCAATCACATCTCACACTGGAAACCCTAACTAGGTGCATGAAGGCAGGCACCTGAGGGGAGCATAGAGTTGGACCAGATTCTGGAGACCTTATATAGCATATAGAAGACTTTAGATTTTATGTGGGCAGTTACTGAGGAATTTTTAGCAGAGGAGTAATGATCAATTTTGTGTGTGTGTTAAATTACTCTGGGACATATGTGAAGGCCGGATCGAAGGTTGGGACATTTTTTTCTCCAGTTGAGAAAAGATATGTTGAGATGTAGAATTAGTTTAGGAGTGATGGTAAGAAGGAGAAGGAATTGGAATGATCGATTTTAGTTTATTCAGGCTGCATTACGGCGTACCATAGACTGAGCAGTTTATAAACGACAGAGGGTGGCTGGGAAGTTCAAGATCAAGACTCTGGCCAGTTCGATATCTGGCGATAGCCCACTTCCTCATTCACAGACTGTCGTCTTTTTCTGTGTGTCCTCACTTGGTGGAAGAGGTACGGCAGCTGGCTGGGCCTCTTTCATAAGGACACAAATTCCATCCATGAGGATTCCACCCTCATGACCTAATCACCCTGAAAGGCCCAACCTCCTAATATCATCACAGTGAAAATTAGGATTTTAGCGTACGAATTTGGGGAGGGGAAACACAGACCTCTTGTCTATAGCAATGACTCCTTCGCTTGTGGCTTAGTCAGTAAAATAAGTATTGTTGCTGGTCACAGAGATATAGCTTATAAGGAGGAAGAGAAGTTTTGGAAAGGGGAAAGGGAAGAAGTGAGACTGAGTTAGTTTTAAAATGACTAAATGAGGACTGAGGTGCCTGTAGGCTGTCCGGATAGAAATGCAGGCTGATCTGGGGTTCTTTGACGTTCAACGGGAGACGGACGCTTGAGAATCATCAGGGCGTATGTGGCAGGCGCGTTCTCGGCCAGCACTCCGGAGCACAGGTTGAAGATGAGGTGTAGACTCTCAAGTCACCTGTGACAACTGACTCAAGCTCTCCAGGCATCAGTTTCCTAGGTCACGAAAGTGGCAATAATCGTAGTCTCTAACTGGTACTAAGGTTAGAGATGAAGATGGTTATGAAGATGAAATGAGGTAACACGTGCAGAGTGCCTGGTACTTAATTAAAGTAAACTTTTAGCAGCAGCAGCAGCAGCAGCAGCAACAGCAGCAGCAGCAGCAGCAGCAGCAGCAGCAGGGCAGCGGCAGAATTGGAATGTGGTTGTTGACACCAAGAGATTAGGTGAGATTTTCCAAAGAAAGCAAGTGGAATGAGGGGAGCAGGGAAAGAAGCCATGGAAGAGCCTGGAAAGAAGTAACCCAGAGGGGAAGGATGAGAACCGGAAGTTTTAAGCAGGAAGGGGCATGGTCAGCATTGAGAAATTCACCAGAAAGGGCAAGACAGTTAAGAACTCAAAAGCCCCCCTTGGGTTTCGCAACCAGAGGATGTGGGTAATCTGAATGGGAGCCGTTTCAGAAGCTCCTGGGTGCTTCTAGTCCGAGTCCAGATTGTGGACGATGGCCAGCGGTGGAGACAGCGGAGACTGCATCCTGAAGAAGTCTGTGTAGAAAAGGAAGAGTTGTGGCTGGAGGAGGTTTGGAGCCTATTGGAAATACCTGCAGTTTTAGGCTAGGAGAGTCTTCATTTGCTCCTTTAAAATATTTGTTGGAGCCTATTCTGAGGCAGGCGCTGTGCCAGGCACCGGGGATGCAGTGGTGAACCAGGCAGGTGTGGCCCTGGCCTGTGTCCTCAGCACGTGCATACGTGCTCAGGAAATACATAAGAGAATGCAGATGAAGGGAGCAAATGAGCAGAGAGTAGGGCTTGAGGTGCTGTAGGCAACTCGGCTCTGAACAGATGGGTTTTGACTTCCAGTGGAACAAGAAGGTGGTAGGGTACATTGAATATGGTTGTTGAAAGTGAGACATACAGAGGGGAAGGCAGTTGAGAGAGTCTGGTCCAGGAGAAGCAACATCCTCTAGCAAGGTGTTGGGATGATGGCGTACGTGAATGAAACAAGACGATATTTATGACAGTGTTCAGAACATAATGGGCACCGAGGACCTGTTAATGGAATTTGAATTTGTGATTCAGAACCTCTGAACTATGTCAGGGAGAGGCTTTTAAAGGTTAAGTGGTGTCATAAGCAATAGATAAGGTGTTAAAACTGGTCTAGTTCAGTAGACCATGATGATGGATAGCTGATATTTTTTCTGTCAGATTATTGTTTTTTGGGGGGGTAGGGGGGAATTACCAGCACTGAATTCGGGTATCTTAAACTCCTTGAAGCATAGGTGAAATAATATAACAGTGTTTCGAGCTGTCTGAGTAGCATGATATTGTTTTCTATAGAGCTTGCCTTTGTGGGCCCTATGAAGCTTAACAAGAATTTCCCCACGGGATCTCTGTAACTCATTTATAAGTGTGACATTTATGGCATATTCAGGTTTTGTATGAAATTCAATTTCAAGAAAGCTCTTTCTCAGCCTATTTGAACAAATCTCCATTTCTTCCTATTTTGGGTTTCAGACTTTTTAAAATTAAATGTATTGGGGTGACAGTGATTAATAAAATTCTATAGGTTTCAGGTATACAATCCTACAGTACATCAACTGTGTATTGTATCGCATGCTTACTACCCCAAGTTGGATTGCAGACTTTTAAGTTCTCTTGAACTAATAACCCTTTGAAAGTAGCTCTTGCTGTGATTTCATCAAATTCTAATGCCTCTGTGTTTCTCTCCCAGGATTCTGCACGAGAAGCATGTAAAACAGATCGCTGGGTCTGAAACAGAAGAGCGGCAACATTTTGCGGAGTTTCCAGACTTCTTGCATGATGGAACCCATAACATTCACAGCAAGGAAACATCCGTTCCCCGCGGAGGTCCGGGTGGACTTCTCGCTCCAGCTGGTGGGCTCCTTGCCGGTGCATTCTCTGACCACCATGCCCATGCTGCCGTGGGTCGTGGCAGAAGTGCGACGGCGCAGTGCGCAGGCCTCCAGCAAGGAGCCTGCTACCAAGCAAGTCCGGCTTTACGTCTCGCCCTCTGGACTGAGATGTGAACCGGAGCCAGGCAGAGCTCAGCAGTGGGATCCCCTGATCTGCTCCAGCATCTTCGAGTGTAAGCCCCAGCACGCCCACAAACTGATCCACAACAGTCACGACCCAAGTTACTTTGCTTGTCTGATTAAGGACGATGCAGCCAGTAGGCGGAGTATCTGCTACGTGTTCAAAACTGATGATCAAACAAAAGTAAGTGGAGGCTGGGGTCAAAACAGTTAAGGTGTGGCTGGATGGTGTGTACGGCACAGGGGCCCAGACATTCATTTTACACATCCTGGCACGAATAAGAGGTAACACGGCCGTTACATGCAGATTATTCCACTGGACTTTTGGTCTATGGGGATAGTTTCTCTATAGTCTTAAAGAACACTTGATAACAGGTATTAGAAATTATAAGTTTATGAAGTCAAAATTCAAAAGAGAAATCTGTCTAACTGTATAAATAAGAGCTGAACTTTTAGGACTTAGATCATTTAAGGAGTGTGTTCTAAAGTGGTGCTTCCCAAACAGAAATGTGCACACGAATCACCTGGCGGTCCTGTTAAAATGCATGTTCTGCTCCCATGGGGCTGGGGCGGAGCTCAGGGCTCTGTGGGTCCAATGAGCTGCCAGGTGATGCTGATGCTGGCCTCTGTGCAGAGCACACTTGGAGTAGCCCAGTTCTAGGTCAGTGAACTTCCCATTTTTGATGCTGTTAACAAAAATGTACTTATTTATAAACTGTAAGAATGCAATTAGCCAGTTTTCCAAGGCAGGATGTTCACTTAGGCAAGGACTATATTCATAAGAACAGTGGATAGGAACCTCAGTTTGATACTTGCAGGGTGGTTTGTTGTTGTCCTTATTGCTCTGTGTGAGTGTGTGTGTGTGTGTGTGTGTGTGTGTTGCCAGCTTCATGCCAGATCTGATTAGCTTGTTATTGTTATATTTCATGATGTGGCTGAGAAAAACATTATATGAGAAATACATGTCATCATATATTTCTCATATAAAAATGTCATCACTTCTACTATTTTCCTGTTCATTTGTGCTTGCATTGTTGCTGGCTTTCCCTTTTTTTTTTTTTTTTTTGCAGTTCTGTGTAAGACTCTTTTAAAGCCCATTCTGGGATGGTTAGTTAGTTCAGACAAAATTGAAAATATAAGCCCTACAGCCATTTTCTCTGTCAGGCCCATGTAGACTGCGATTTGGTACAGACTACAAAGAGCAAACAGGTGAGGGCGCCACTGCTCACCTGGTGCACTGAGGAGTGCCCGGGCTGGGCCACCTGTGTGGTTGTCTGCCCCTGCAACCGTGAGGATGCCAGTGTCCATCCACGTGGGAAATGTCAGCAAACAGACTGCTAATGTTTTCTTCCTGCATCCCACTGGGTGTTTTAGGTACTTTCCAGGGTGCACCAAACTCATTTGTAAATTAATCTTCTTGGAGACTAAGTAGATTCGTGGAAGTTCACTTCTGTTTGTTCACTCCTTGGTTCTTTTACTCATTCATTCAGTGACTGCTGTGCCAGGTACCATGCAGGAAGATATTAGCACAGGCTAGGAGGAAGGCAGAAGGGTCAGCAGGTAAATACCGTGGGGTTGTGGTATGATGGGGAAGACAGAGAATGGAACCTAATGCACCAGAGTGTAAGGAAGTCTTTTTAAAATAAAGGCTAATCTGGGGCTTAAAACCACTATCTTCCCCGGAGAAGCAGATATCTTCTTATTGTAAATCATTTAAAGTTAGCGCCCATGCATCTCAAATAGACAGGGTGGCATCCTGGTTTAGGAGTTCAGAGGGACTAACTTCCTGGATTCCAGTTTTCTACCAAGAGTAAATGAATCAGGAGGCTTTGGCTAGAAATAAATGATAAAGATTTTTTTCAAGGGTCTTAGAGCTTGCAAACCAGAAACACTACTAGGCAATACCTACCTATAGTGTTCTGAAGAAGAAAGAAAAGCTAGGGTTTCTTACAACAGAAAGTGTACTCTGGAGAAGAATCAGTCCTGCCTTCTTAGCCTCTGGATTGGTCTGAGAAGGTAATCCTCTAGATCGGGGTCCCCAACGTCTGGGCCTTGGACCAGTACTGGTCTGGGCCTGTTAGGAACTGGGCTACACCGCATGAGGTGAGCTTGAACGTAATGTGCTTGAGTCATCCCGAAGCCATCCCCCCAACCCCAGTCGGTGGAAAGATTGTCTTCCATGAAACCGGTCCCTGGTGCCCAAACCACTGGGGACCACTGCTGTAGATGATTGGTGGTCTCAATACCAGATGCCAGGTGGTATGGATACACAAACATTCTTCCCTTGGACCTTTGGAGGGTAGTCAGAGGCTTGTCTGGAGGTTTGTATATCCAGGCATTGACAGACACAGGGCTGAAAAGTTCAAGTTTTAGTTCCTAGGCTAGTTAAAACAAGGACAGTAATTTAGCAGCTTTACTGTAGTGACTCCGTTTTGGCACTCTGATCTTTAGCCTCCTATGCCGTGCATAAACGGTGTGGCTGCAGGCCACGCTGAGCCTGCACCTTCGTCTGTGAAATGGGGGTAATTATTGTCTTTCTCTCATCGAATTGCTGGGAAGACTAAGTGAGTAGACGAGGGCCTGAAACTTACTAAGCATTTAGGGCTATAAAAACATTTCATCCAAGAAAGTTTTACTGGAAGCCAATTTTATGTTAATTTAATGTCATCTTCAATTAAAAAAAATAGAGTTCAAGGTGAGTGTCTTCAGCTTTCAGGATGAAATCCTGGTCATCTTTTAACAATTAAGCAGCATTTTATAAACTAGACACTTACAAAAGTGCATAAATAAACTTAATGGTTTCTATTACTGGGCAAATTCCAGAACAAAAATTAGAGGACTGAACAGCCTGTACTGCAGGCCAGCTCTGTATAAGCACTGAGTTTCCCTAGGGAGAGTCTTTGCACAGAGTAGTTGTTCAGCACTTTGCACTTTTGACTGGTTCCCAAAATCCTTTACAGCCACCTGAGAGTAGGCTTCTGGCCCATCCTTCAGATACCAGACAGGAAGAAGAGATTTATAACGGAATTTTATAACTGGGGCTTCCAGTCTTGCCAAAAGTAGAGAATTGGCCTCACTCTATATTCTAAAGAGCATGGTAGAAATATGAATTAGTTCTTAAGTTATTTTTGGCTTGCATACAAATTTTCCAAATACAAATTGTCAGCACTCAGAGTAATAAATTGCTGTCATCCTGCTCATTTTATAAAAGAGCAGTTTGTAGCACAGGAGCTCCAATCAGTGAGTCGGCTGTTGTTGGAAATGGAATGGTACGCCACGCTGGCCCTGATTCTAACTGGTGGGATGTCTTTTATGTTCTGGGACATCCCCGGCACTGTGTCCCATAACAGAGGATCATCTGCTGTCGGGCGTGTTAACCTGTGCCATCATTTCTCCTGACTGTTTGTGACATTTGCTCAGTGAGATAATTCTTGAGATTCGAAAGACCCCTTCTAAATAGATGAGACCACCATCAGCCATGTTTGCCAGAGGAGATATCCGCATTCACTGCTGGGGTCATAAATGCAAAACTACTGTTTGAGAGGAAACCCACCGATCAGAATATAAATGACGTTACCGAGGAGTGTCTGGGGACAAGAGGCACATAAAAGAATAATTTCATAAGCACAGCACACGACTGTGTTTCAATTGTATGTTCCACAGGATACACTCAAGGCATTCCACAATCACAGTGCATTAGTGCAGCATCTCGACCTTTTTGATGGGAGCACCTCTTTCCACTCTTAGAAATCACCAAGGGTCCCACAGAGCATCAGTTTATGTGGGCTACATCTACTGAGACCACATCAGACATTAAAGCTGAGAAACTAGACAGGTCTTAATTTATTTAAAATGTACTTCATTACTTAAATTTTATTTTAACTATTATATATAATTAAGAAAGTGTTTAATCATTTAATTATTAAAATAACTTATTTAAAAATAAGCTCCTAATATGTTCGCATAAGTACTATTTTTGTGAAAAAATAGCCATATTTTTGAAAAGCAATTTCGTGATGAGAGGCATAGGGCTGTTGGTGGCGGTCACAGCACCGAAGTGTCGGACTGCTGGGGTCCGACTGGACTTTGGTTCAGCAACCTCCATGCTTGAATTCTGGCTAAGAAGGAATTCAGAGCCAAGAGTCGAACCATAAGAGAAAGGTTTTATTTGGAAAGTCACAGAAGTGGGAGAAGTGAGCTGTAGAAGACGTGGGCTCAGGAAACAAGTTACAGAGGCAACGAAGCAGAGGGCAGGGCGGCTTGGAGCTTAGGAGACAAGAGGGTGAAGGCAGTGTGCTTAGGGGGAGGGAAAGGGGGTGGGGAAGGCCTGGGTGTGCTCCTGAGAGGGGAGAGTGCTGAGTCCTCCATCCTTATGGCTTTTGAGGGTGGGGGTTTTAGGGGGGATCCTAGGGGAGGACCTCAATAGAATATTCATCAGCTGTTCAGGTGTGTTCTTTCAGGGCCATGGTCTCCACGGATTGGTCAGGGCCAGGGCAGGGGTCATCGGTCAGTGTGGCTGGTCCTGAGGTCAGCCATGGCGTTGCCTGTTTGGCTGGGCTGCTTTTCTGGGCCTGGAGCTGACACACAACTGAGGCCTAGATGTTATCCTTAAGGGCTGATGCTCAAGGAAGTGGTTTTACAAGGGCCTGCATGGCGGTCACATGAGGCCATGCTTGGCCCCCTTGTTCCTTCTCCAAGGATGTCTACCCGTGACTAGCGACATGCCAGGGGAGGAAAGGTCAGGGGAGGGTCCAAACTACATGACCAGTGATATGAAAAGTCAGGGGGTCCAAACTGCATGAAGGGAAGGGAAGGAAAAGTTGCCCTGAGGGCGAGGCCCTTGTTTTCCCAGTTTCGCCCATTGCTAGGCACCCTGGCTTTCCACCCTGATGACCTTCTGTACCTGGCCCATTGTCCTTGTGTTGCCCGTGGAAATAGGATTCTTCCACAGAGCCACAAGGAAAACATTTCAGGGACCCACACATAGGAGGATGTGAGCAATTGCTGTAAGGTTTATTGGAGGGAGAACAAAGTACTGCCCCCAGGTGCCCAATGTCTCATTCACGACCAGGTAGCTCAGCTCCACCTCACTGCAGGCAAAGTCCAGCCTCTGGGGCTGCAGGCCCACACTCCTCACTAAGCCCAGGAGGACCAGGGCCCAGAGATGCTGTGCCACTACCCAGCCATCCAAAGTGCTAGTAGTATAGCTTAGTCTCTCTCCCTCATGCAGCTATCTTAGTGTCTGTTCCTTCCTGCACTGCGATTGGTCCTGCACTTGGGCCCCTGTGGCTGCCACACCCAGGCCTGTGCAGGTGCTACTGAGAGAGAATATGCAAATGAAGAAACGACCCTTGGGCCTTTGTTAAGCTTCACATTACATCTTATTGAGTTTGGGAAACGATAAACGGGCTTTCAAACTAACTTACCTCTTTTCTGGCTCTTGCAGGCTGGGCCTTCTCCGTGTGCCATCTTGGCTTCTAGCGTGCCTGTGCCCAGCAAAGGAATTTCCCCTGCTCTTTTATCCCTCCTAATGTACCCCCTCCCCACGGTAACTGTGGAGGGTGCGGCTGTCCCCTGGGGAGCCCTGTGAATGCTACAGCTTCCTAGTAAATCAAACTTAATGTCTGATTACGCACCCCAGTTGGTTACGCTTAATGTCTGATTCTATCCCTTCCTTTGTTAATAAGTGACTACCGGCCTACACTAACACTTGCTCTGCTCATGTCTGTTTAACTGCCAACCACAGTTTTGCTTTCGGGGACACATTTCTTTAATGTATAGCTTAGTAGACAACTACTGAGCTCTCAGCTGCGTCTACGGTCTTTGCGATGGGTTGTTTTGGTTGAGTGCGTGAAACAGGTTTGGCATCACGCAGATATGTAGTAGGGAAGTGGGAAAATATTTTATAGCCTGTTTAGAAAATGTTTCTTTAACACTGTATCAAAACTCAACAAATGGTAGTTTCTTAAAGGTTTGTTACAATATGAATTCTGAAATCATATCAAAGTGTTCCCGGAGGAAATAGGGTTTTTAGCAGAAGTACTCTTTGTCGTTTGTTCTAGCAAAACTCATTGGTCCATCTTGCACTTCAATGAGTCTTTTAAGCATGTGAAGGAAACTAAAGTTTTGTCAACCTGAAGCTGCCTTTTGGGGATATTTGTTTTAAGCTATTTATTAAGAACTAAGACTCAGAAAGAATCTTTGACCCTCCCCCCACTTTCCTGCCCTGGAGATTCAGACAGAAGGTTCTGCTCCAGGAAGGAGAGTTTAGGATGTCACCTTAGCCTCATTTGAATTAAGTAGCGGAAAGAAGGGCTCCAGGCAGGAGCCTGTTGGCCAGAGACCCCTGTGCCCCGCCGTTTCTGAGTAGCCTGGCAAGGACTTTCATATATATTTTACTCTTCCTCAGCTCCCTGTAAATCATCTGTTGTCACTTCTGGTATCTAACACCCCACCCCTCCTCCTCCTTTGTCCAAAAATGTCTTATATACCCAGCGGTGCCTCACTGTCTTTGGAATTCTCATGCTTATGTGAATTCCCCATGTGCATGTATTAAACACTTAATTTTTTCCTGTTAATCTGTCATTGTTAATTTGATTATTAGTCCAGCTGGAAGAATTCAGAAGGTGGAAAGAAAAATATTAATTTTTAAGGCCCCACATATCATGAGTTGATTATTGGAAAATATTGGTTCACTTAATTATGCAGACCACACTCTGAGAACTGCTGTGTTAGGGAAACGCTATCTTTTCTATTCCGCTCTTGAGTTGTACGTCAGTGCACTAAATCCTCACATTTATTGGACCATAGATTACATTTTCTCGTAAAATCCAAGAACATCCCTCAGAACACATGGGAACACAGGGAGTAAAGTTCTGGATTGAAGCGTAGTTTTGAGTTTAGGCTCATGGCAGGAAGTGATGGCATCTACTCTGGAAACCCCATGGCTGCGTGGCTCACCCAGACTAGGTCTTCACTTGGTACCTCACGAAGAAGCCAAGGGTTCTGTCTGGGCCCAGCCCTCGAAAAATATGAAGTCTAAGAAAATTGTCTCAAGATTCTTCCCTTATCCAGTTTTTCAGCTTTGTCTAGTACATGAAAATCTGAACTTGGAAGAACATCGGTTGTGCCACCACTTTAGATCACTCCTGGTGTTTACATTTTAATTCTTGTCTTCATCTGCGGAGTAAAACGTTCTGCTTCCTTTAGAGAGACCTTTCCGCACGAAGCTGCTGGGAGCGGAAGCATTAGGGCTGGGGCTTCTGACATTGTACATGTTGCTGTTTAATGTCAGTAAAAAGAATGGTTTTCCAATGGGGAGAAGCTGGGATTTTTGAGACGGTAACACGTGGAGGGGAAGTGTGGGCCGGTGTGCAGGGGAGGGGAGGGAATAGTGCGTGGCGCGGGTCAGAGATGGGGTCCATGAGAGTAGTTTTGCTATAAGTATGCACTGGTGTTTAAATGACTTTCCTTTTCACACCTGAAATAGGTCCTGGCTTTTCACACATTGTTCTGAGTTTATTCAGACTCTGCTTTCCTGGATTTGGCATCCAGTCTGGGCACAGTGTGGGTGTCTCGTAACCGTGATGGGACAGATGTCATTAACGCAGGAGTACTCAGGGGCTTCCTCTTCTCCATCTTGCCACAGAGGTTCTGGCATCTGCTAAAATCTTGCTAGCTTATGCCCCTCTCCTCTACAGAGGATGTGTTCTTTCTTGCTGGGAGAGGAGCTAAACTGGTCTCCACAGTAGAGCTAAAACCTTAGGGATGAGGAGGGCAGGGGCAAAGTGTGGGAAGGAGGCTGGGGTAAGCTAGAGGAGCTGCAGTAACTGCACGGGAAGTAGAAATCTACTTGAAGGAAAGGATTTTAGTAAATGTCATGGAGGAAGATATATTCGAGAAAATGTCAATATCCCTTGAGTGAATGGATTTCCTTTTGTACGATTTTTTTTGGCAATTAAACTGCATTTCTGGAAGGTGCCATATAGCTGAGACTAAACCTGGTGAGTTTCCCTACTGCTAATTTTAAGGCAGCTCACCTATTTGTAGACTTAAGAGCAATAAATGTTTCCTTTTATAATTTCCAGTACAGAGCCAGTGTATTCTTGCACGAGGCCCGGTAAGTGCGTCGTCTTTCTCAGTACCTGCACGGCCTCTCTGGATTCAATTACATTGTCTATGAAACAAAAAGGTGGCCTGAAGTCATTTTCCTGTAATTAGCAAAATACTTCAGTCTCCTGTATTAAAAGCCAGAGTTGCCTTGGTTGAGTTTTATGATTTAATTTAAAATTGGGGGGAATTTATTTTTAGATTATAGCTTTCTTTCGGTTGCATTTTACCCATTACTAATTTGTCTTAATAATTCTCCATCTGCTTGGAATTTTAAGTTAGTGACTTAGAACATGCTCCACTTATTTTAGGGTTTTCATTATAGTGTGCCTTCAGTTGGGTCTCTTGCTCAGCTGTCCTATTTGCCAGCTCATTACTTTCCTTTGCTTTCCTCCCTCCATCCTTCCCTTCCTTCCTCCCTGTCAAAAATATATTTATCCACTTTTAGAGAGAGGGGAAGGGAGGGAGAAACATCTATCGGTTGCCTCTCACAAGTCCCCAACTTGGGACCTGGCTCACAACCCAGGCATCTGCTCTGACTGAGAACTGAACCAGCGACCTTTCGTCTGTGGGCTGACACTCAGCCCACCAAGCGACACTGGCCAGGGCTCACTACTTTCTTTCTTTGCTGAAGTGAGATCAAAATCATAACACTGAGCAGGGTGTTTTGTTCCTGAGGATGATGATTCTGAAGAACGTAGTATTATTTTAGATATTTCGATCTATTGCCCTTTCTGCATTTGGGCAAAATTTCTAAATATCAGACATTATTATTGTTGTTGTTGTTTGGTACTTGAGCAATGGTTGGGGAAGGTTTGCTGTGTTGGTTTTAGAGGACTTTTAAATCAGTGTGAAAGTCCTCCTGGGCACCTCCAATCCCATTCTGGTTCATTAAGCTTTATTTGGGGTCCCACCAGCAGTGGTGACTCAGTGCCTGGCTGTAGGGAACGGTGTATCCTCTCCAGCTAGTCGTCACTTGACCATGGATCATGCTAAACAGAAGTCGGTTGCCGGCGGCAGCAGTTGGCAGGCACGCCTTTCATCTATAAAAAGAAAGTCCCAGACTGCATGAACTCTGAAGTATTTGCTGGAAGGTTTGGGTTCGTGACACTAAGTGGATTACATAATTTATCGTTGACTTTGGAAAGTGAGTCTGAGGGCTTCAGAAGCATCCACCTTACCACAGATGCTTAGAAAACATTTTTAAAGTCTATTTCTTTAATACCTATCATGTTAAATAGCTTTGCATTTTTTACCAAACGCTTTGAGCTTGATAATTATTTTTAATATGCGTCTGACCCTAAGAATAGACTTTACGAGTATCTGGAAACTAGATTTGGCTTGTATCTTAAAAAAATTTATTTGTGGCCTAGACCTTGCCATGTGGCTGGTTTGAATTGAGATGGGCTGTAAATGTCAAAATAGTGGGTGGAGAGGTCTTAGTTTGAAAAAAAAACCTGTAAAATATCTCAATAGTTTATATTGATTCCCTGTTGCAAAGATAGGCTTTTGGATATACTGGATTAAATACAATATAACATTAAAATTAATTCCACCTCTTTCACTTTACTATCTCTAATGTACTGAGTAGAAAGTTTCAAATTGCATAGGATGTGTGAATCTTCTTTTTGCCAGTCAGCACTGGACGAGACTAGTTGCCTAAGAAGTATTTATGGGAATATTCTGAACATTCATCTAGGCTGTCTCCTTTTCTTGGCTAGCTTCTATTTGTTAATGACAGAATTTTGTTCTCAGTTCTCCTGGAAAGGTCATGTACAAAACGACAAGCTGTTTTAATTTTAGGTGTGTAATGCAGTGGACAAGAGCCTTGAGGGCTACTGGTTTGGGATACATTACAGCAGATAAATTTCTTGTTTCTACTTTTTCTCTTTATAAAATACCTTCCCTCCCTTTGGATGCTCAGGCATCCAACCCCACTAATCATGCCTGAGCCGGAACCAAGCAGGGGTGTCCAACCTGCAGCCTGTGGGCCACATGCAGCTCAGGATGGCTATGAATGCGGCCCGACACAAAATCATAAATTTATTTAAAACACTGAGATTTGTTTGTGATTGTGTGTTGCAGTGTATTTAATGTGTGGCCCAAGACAACTCTTCTTCCTCCAGTGTGGCGCAGAGGTGCCAGAATGGTGGACACCCCTGATAGAGCAGGCCAAGCCTCAGAAGAGGCGGGATTGGGGGTAGGGCGTGGAGGAAGAGCCCGATGCTGGACGCCCAAGAAAAGAGGTGGACTTGAGTGCGATCGCTGCTGTGCTCCTGTGTCTCACTTAGCACCTTCAGTGTGACGTCGCGGCAGCTGGTCCTGCAGCAGCACTCTCCTGTCTGCTTTAGTTCCGCTGGTGCGTCAGGAGTTATCATTTCTGCTGGTCGAGTGACGTAGGTATCTGTGATGTTGCCGTTTTTACATGAATTCATTTGTTGGAATGCTACCAATGTGTCATGGACAGGGCTGGGCGCTAGGGTACACAATCAAATAAGGCATCGTTGCCCCCTCAAGATGTGTTACGATGTTTTACATGCCAAATATAGGTTCTGAGTCCTGCACTGCTGGAGTTAGCAAACATCTGTAGCTATGGAAGAGGAAATTTGGAAGGATGGGAGGAGGACTCGAGTAACAATGCTGCAGTTATTTGAAAAGCTACCATGTACAAAAAGTAACGGACAAGCCCTGGTCACTGTGGCCCAGTTGATTGGGCATTGTCCCATACAGCAAAAAGGATTGCTTGTTCAATTCCTGGTCAGGGCACATGCTTAGGTTGCAGGTCTGGTCCCTGGCCGGGGGTCAACCAAACGATGTTTCTCTCCTTCTCTTTCTCCCTTCTTTTCCTCCCTCTAAAACTAAATAAATAAAACCTTTTTAAAAAAGTAACAGAAAAATTATGACTTACTCCAGAGGGCAGAACTGGGAACAATGTGCACATGTAGAAAGACATATTTTTGGCTTTTCCTAACAGTGATAGCCTTTTGATAATTCCATGGGTTGTATTGAACAATGGGCGTGGATGGGTCTCATCTCAACGTGGCTTTGCCTGGAAAGTCATCTTCTTCCTTGTTTCCACATCTCCCACCATGAAGAACGTACTTCCTGACAACGTTCCACCTTTGTTTCAGACGTCTGAATTGCTCTTAAATCTTATTTACATGAAAGTGAAGTTGTTCCCTATAATGTCTAGCTGTTTGTCATAAATCTCTCTTCTGGAGGGACTGACCCGGAGTAAATGTAATAATGCATTTTCCGTGGACATCTGAGTGGATTTCAAAGCCCTGATATGAGTTTTCCAGGCCAATGAGTAGGGTGCAGATCGAATGGACACTTTGAGTAGAGGATGTAGCATGTGCCAAGCCATAGCAGGGCAAGGGGATGTCCATTGTGGCTGCAGATGCTGTGATTAGTGTTTTTGCAAATAGCATGGTCAGAGATAAGACAAAAAAAGGCTGGGGCCGGAGTTCACAGGGCTTTGTGTGCTTCTCCAAGGGGGTTGGATGTTCTCCTTAAGAAGGTTGCATTTAGAAGCATTGATTGGGGAAGTGAAATAATTGGGTTTCTTTTTAGATTTTGGAGTGGAGGATGGAGTAGAAGAATGAGAGACAGAGGAGGCAGACCAGTGAGAAGGCTGTAGAAGTCGTCAGGGTGAAAACTCAAGGAGCATCTTGATTCAAAGTGTAATATGGAGTGGCTTGTTCTCACTGACCCCGTGTGGCGTCTCCTGATCACTTCCAGAGTCAGTTGGTGTCTAAGGGAAGGGAAAGTCAGTAAGATTTCCATTTCCTGTCCTATTGATACTGATCTGCTTGGTTCCTAAGGGATGATAGGAAAAATACCATAGAAACAAAATTCTTAATCTGATTCTGCTTGGTCTTCTAAAAAATATATCTTGGCATCTCCCATCTTAAAAACAAACCCTTCCCTGACCCAATGTCCCACCCCAGCTTCCTTCAGTTACTGGACCAAGTTTCTGCTCTACCTTTCGAGCGTTGCCATGGTGGCGGCCTTCGCTTCCACTCATCCATTTTCTCCTTGGTTTACCAATTGAGCTTCTGTCCTGATTGTTCCATTAAAACGGCTGTCATGTCACCAGCCACCTCCAGCTTTGTGAGGTCCAGTGATCCCTTCACTGCATTTCTCCTATGCAATTTCTTAGTAGCTTCCAGCATCTTTGGAGAAAAGTAGGTTGTTTATCTTGAAACTCTCCCTTCTCTTGGCTTTTGGAAAACCATGCCCTCCTGTTTTTCCCATTCAACTTCAACAGTGGTTTCTACCCAGTCTCCTTTGTTGTTCTTCTGCTCCATTCTGAGTCATGTGTCCCTCAAGACGTGGTCTTCCACATTTCTCTTCCAGGCAGCCTTTCCAGAGGGACGCATAGCATTAAACACCACCTATTTGAAGGTGACTCTGGAGAGTTAATCTGTTGCTGCAAACTCACTGAGGATTTCCAGACTTGTGTATCCAAGTGCCAACTGCTTTCAATATGTTTGTTAAATAGGCATCTCAAACTCAATGTGGCTAAAACAAAACCCTTGGATTCATTTCCCACCTCCTGTTAGCCTTCTCAGTCTTTTGCAGCTCTTATATGGCAATGACAGTTGCTGCAGCCAAAATCTAGGAGTCGTCTTCGATTTTTCACCTTCCTTCACGCTTTCATCTAAACTATTAAGACCCATTACAGATCTGCCTCTTCTCTCCTTCTACTGCTAATCCTGAGCCCCAGGCCCCATCCTTCCCGGACAGCTGAAGTACCTCCTGGCTGTTCTCCCTGTTTTCGTTCTTGCTTCTTCTCTCTACCAAGAAAGCATCCAGACCCGGCTTTAGAAAACCTATCAGTCATACCACTACCCTGCTTGAAACCTTTTTAGTGACTTCTCCCATACTTAGATTAAATTTATGTGTCGTTGCTGGGGCTTCTCCACACTCTTTCCAGTGCTCTGTGGACCCTGGCCACCCTGGTGTTTATATTACTAAAACACAACAATCTCATTCTTCACACAGGTCTTTGTATTTATTATTGCCTCTGCCTAGAGGGCTGTGCTCCTAGCTCTTCATGTGGTTCTTTCCTTAGATCATCATCTTCTGGCCACCCAGTTAAACATACCCTCACACCAATCACTGCCACTTCATCTGGTCTTTAATGTCTTCATAATACGTACTGCTATCTGAGATTACCTTGTTTGTTCATATGTTTCCTTGTTTACTATCTCCCTACTTGCCTAAGTAACAGGAGAACAGAGTCATTGCCTGCCAGACCTTGGTACCCAGAACAGTGCCTGGTACCTAGTGGGTGCTTCATGAATGAATGAATGAATGGATGAATGGATGAATGAATGATACTTTTTGTATTCATTCTTAGGTATGTGTTCCTCCTCCCGTCAGCCTCCAATCTCGTCGGGAAACTCTCTGAGCAGCCCTATTAGTTTATTTCCTTGCTTGTCTTTTCCTTCCTCATCAGGACGGATTTCTCTTGCTCAGTCAGGATTTTATTTTTAGATAACACCTATCTTCTTCCATTCCTCTTGAACTTCTTTTCCTTTAAGTCTTTGTTCATAAGATAATATTCATTGCCTCTCATCCCTTTGAAATCTACACACTTCTCCTCCTTGGTTTTTATGAACAAAAGATTTTCCTGGCATTTGTTGGTGGTGGTGGGAAAGGCTTCGTGAATGTCCGAGCTGCCTTTACTGGTGAGAATCTCGTCACATGTATGAGTTTAATTCTTTCAGCTGCTACTTGAGCCCATTTTCTTGCATCAGTTTTTTTCCAAAATAAATATTTTCTCTGATTATACAAACATTTATGCCAAATGTATAAAAAATTTAGTACAAAATTGTTAAATTAGAACCTCCTAGAGAGAAACCAACATTAACAGAATGGTATATATTCCTTATAGATTTTATTCTTCCATTATATAAACAAATGGTTCTATAAGTAGTCAATTCATATATTTATTTCTACCATTTCTGTTTCAAATCGGCCCTCTCAAAATTGAAATATATTAATAAGAATTAATATTAACATAGAGCATGTTAAATATATTAATGTAAATAAATGTATCTCTCTATATTTATTAAATAGAAATATATACATACATAGCTATAATTATAGATATATTTCAGATGTGCTCTATGTGGTTGAGGTGTGTCCTTCTGAGTGACTGCAGTTACACGCAGCAGGGAGAAGGGAAGGGCTAGTTTCATGACCACAGGAGAGGGCCCCTTGGGTGGCAGCACCATCCTTGTTCAGCTTCGATGGGCCATTTCAGTTCTGTAAAGAGAGCATGGCCAGGATGGGCTGAAAGTGACTCGGAGGTGTCTAATCTGCCTAGCCTAAGAAACAAATGGGATCTTAGAGAGCAAAAGCAAAAATAAACACGTGGTACTACATCAAACTTAAAAGCTTCTGCGCAGCCTAGAAAACCATCAACAAGATAAAAAGGCAACCTATGCAATGGGGGAAAATACTTGCAAATCATTTATCTGTTAAGGGTTGACATATAAAATTATAAAGAATTTACTCAACTCAATAGCCAAAAAACATTTTGACTTAAAAAATGGGCAGAGGAACTAAACAGGCATTTTCCCAAGACATGAGACAGATGGCCAACAGGTACATGAAAAGGTGCTTAACATCACTGACCATCAGGGAAATGCAAGTCAAAACATGAGATATCACTTCATACCTGTTAGAATAGCTATTCTCAAAAAGACAAGATGTAACGAGTGTTGGTGAGGATGTGGAGAAAAGGGAACCATTGTGCATTGCTGGTAGGAATGTAAATTGGTACAGCCACTATGGAAAACAGTATGGCGGTTTCTCAGAAAAATTATGAGCAGAACTACCTTATGACCCCACCATCCCATTTCTGGGTATATATCCAAAGGAAATGAAAACAGGATTCTATTTTTATTCTCACCAGAGGACATGCCATAGATTTTTAGAACAAGGGGAAGGGTGGTAGAGAGAGAGGGAGAGAAACAAAAATCAGTTGCCTCTTACATGTGCCCTGACTGGGATCCGAACCTACAACCCAGGCATGTGTCCTGCCCAGGAATTGAACACATGACCTTCCAGTTTACAAGATGATGCCCAGCTAACTGAGTCACAAGGTAATGGAAACAACCCAAGTATCCATTAGCAGATGGATGGACAAAGAAGAAGTGGTATGCGGATACAAGGGAATATTATTCAGCCATAAGAAAGAAGGAGGTTCTGCAGTGTGTGACAGCATGGGCGGACCTTGAAGGCGTGATGCCAAGTGAGATAAGTCAGACCCAGAAAGACAAATACCATATGGTGTCGCTTTTATGTGGATCTAAAAAGCGAAAATCACAGAAACAGACAGTTGCCTGGTGGTTACCAGGGTCCAGGTGTGGGGGAAATGAGGAGACGCTGGTCAAAGAGCATACATTTCCAATTATGAGACGAGTAAGTCCTGGGGACCTAGGATGCAGCATGGGGATTAGAGTTAATAACACTGTGTTAAATACTTGAAAGTTGCCAAAGGGTGGGTCTTAAATGTTCTCACCACAAAGGAAGCAATGGTAATTATGAGGTGAGGTGGGCGTATTAACTACCACTAAGGCGGTAATCATTTTGCAATATGTAATTATATGAAATCAGTGCCTTGTGCACCTGAGCCTTACACAATGTTATATGTCAGTTACATCTCAGTGAAGCTGGAAAGAAAGATTCACAAGAGCCCTGGCTGGTGTAGCTCAGTGGATTGAGCATGGTCCTGTGAAGCAAAGGGTTGCCGGTTCAATTCCCAGTCAGGGCATATACCTGGGTTGCAGGCCAGTTCCCAGTAGGGGACACATAAGAGTCAACCACACATTGATGTTTCTCTCCCTCTCTTTCTCCTTCCCTTCCCCTCTCTCTAAAAATAAATAAATAAAATATTTTAAAAAAAGATTCACAAGAACAACAACAACAACAATAAACAAATAAAGTAACAACAACAAAAACTATTTTGGAGAAAGCCAGGCTTCAACAGTATGGGATGTGGAGGCCAAAGTGAGATTCCTATTTTTGATGGAAAATGAGGGAAGGACTAAGGTCTAAGAATGGGAGACCTGACATTTGTTTTTAGCTAGCCGCTGGGTTGCATTATGTTGCAGTAAAATAGCTCACTCCGCCTCCCGCCAGGACCTCCCCTCGCTGATATTCCCAAGTAGCTGTTGCAGTCTACTACACCTAAGAGGTTGTGTGGATATCGTTTGTAGATATCAAAGAAATGGGTCTGTGTGGTGTGTCTGCACACAGTGAACAGAGAGGGACAAGTGAGGAGAGTGACGGGAGGCAGGACCGGGAAGAGAGCCAGTGCTCACTGGGGGCTGGACATGGGAGGCAGAGGGAACAGGAGGAGCCGTGACTCCCAAGAACCCCTGGAGAATTTGGGGTGGATGCTGGACTTCTCTTTTCCCGTGAGAAGAGAGAAATGATTTTCTCATCATTTTGATCCGTTTTCTTCATCTCTCAAATGGCGGAAGGACCCCAGCTGTTATCTGGACTGTATATGGATGTACCAGAATTTGCCCAGTCTTATTAGTGGTCACTGAGATTTTCCCTCTTTATTATACTTGTCTCTGCGATGAGAGTTTCGCATTGCTTTGCATCTGCTATGATGCTGCCCCCTCAAAAGCAGACGAAGACTATTTTGAAGCTGATCCCTGCAGCAGCAGATGTGGCTTGGAGCCCGTGCTTGCCCTATGCCACTTCCACGATGCTAATTTCAAACCAGAGATTACATTCTAATTATGATGGCGTGCCTTAATGGAATTCACAGCTTAAAAAAACAACCACCAGAGACAAGTTGTACATGCAAGGGAATAAATATCACTTCAGTGTGATTTCCATTCTCAAAGGTTGACTTAAAACACATGGACTTCTAAAATCTGTTCTTACCGTTCTCCTTCTATGAGATTATGGATTTTCCCAGGAGCGCTCCTAATAAATGAGGTGACTTCCACTGACTTTTACAATAAAGAAAACAAGAAGAGAGATGGTTTCATCCTGAAAGCTGTGATAGCCTTTGTGCCTCATGAAGAAAACAAAACGACACTAAATTCAGATTTTAGGCTTTTCTGTTTGAGCTTTCATGTTTTAAATAGTGACATTTTTGATCAGTATCCAAAACTGGATGTACAAATGCACACTTCATCTATCAACTAAAAACAAATGATGATATTTTTAAGAATATGTATAACATACACTGTTTGAAAATTTTCTTACTGCATTTCTGGTATATATAACATTTTATAAATGTCAATTAGCATAATTCAATGTAATTGTTGAAGAACTTTTCCTTTAAGGTTTTGGATGATATTCTATTTCTTACAAGAGAATGTTAACCACAGGGGAAAAGAAGATGATCCCTGTCTGGAGGCTCGAAGATTTATTTCCTCCCCTTTTTAAAAAAATTGGACACGTGCATCTTGGAAATGAAAGGTTCAAAAGAAGAAATAACCTGAAGTGATCACCCCAACAAAGTTTTGTGGTTTAGATGTTTGAAATTCCCCTTCTTTTGACTTTGTCAGTGGTGAGTGACTACATTGAATTATCTATGTTGGCCCTTCAAAGTTAAACTATTTTTTTATTATCACAAGCAGAATGTTCTTATTTAGGTTCACTATCCCTGGTGAAAATGGGTTTAGTGCAGTAAGCATAACCGAACGCCTGCTCTGTCCCATGCACTGTGCTAGGTGTAAGGGAGATAAACCCCAACAAACAGCCTGAGGAACTCAGGTGTCCAGGGGCCATGAGAGTTGGGGGAGGGGGATCTGGGGCGCAGTGCCAGACAGATGCTTCAGCATAATCCGGTGAGAGATAATGAGGTACAGTTATGTCAGGGCACGGGGTGAGCTCTGCTGTGCCTGGCAGTTCCGGGAAGCCATCTTTGAGGAGAATGTGCGAACTGACTCTTTAAGGAGAAATGAAAATCAGGTGAAGAGAAATGTCACAGAACTATGGCAGGTGGGGAGGTGGAAAGGGGCAGGAAAGAGGAGGATGAGTGAGCAGGTTTCTGGCCTTACTGGGCTGCCTGAGTTGGGCGCTGGAAGGAATAAGGAGTGGATTTGAGCGAGAGGAGCTGATGACTTCCATTTGGGGCTTATGGGGTGTTGGAATTTGGGGGGGGGGCTGTCCCATGAGCTGAATCTCAGAATGGCCGAGGCTGGAGGTACGCAGATGGAGCATACACATGGTGGTCAGAACTATGAGAGTGAGTGACAATATCCAAGGATAAAGGAACATGATATTCTAGGGAGGGGGCAGGGGACAGG
>PVKM010020072.1:0-23650 GCA_004027735.1 Carollia perspicillata | reverse complement strand
GGGCAGAGAGGCAGGAGGGAGGGTGGTAGGAGACGGGAGAGGAGAGAGGCTATGGGTCAAGCCTAAGAACTTCGGATTTTCTGTGGGTGTCTGCGTGGTAAACTATACATAACATACAATTCACCATTTTCAGTGTACAGTTCAGTGGCATTAAGTACATTCACACTGTTGTGCAGCCGTCACCACCACCTATTTCTGAAACCTTATCTCTCCCCACTGAAGCTCTGTCCCCATTTGTATTTGCTAATACAAATATACACACCCTACCCTACCCCATCATTCGTAAGTTGAAGTCCTAACCCCTAATACTTCAGAAGGTGACAGTATTTGGAAATAGTCTTTCAAGAAGCAATTAAGTTAAGATGAGGTCATTGTTTTATAATTCAATCTGACTGTGCTCTTACAAGAAGAGGAGATGACGGTGCAGGCAGACCAGAGGGAGGACCACGTGCTGGAGGAAGACGGCCATCTGTAAGCCAAGGAGGACGGCCTCAGAGGAAACCAACCCTTCCAGCACCTTAGGCTTGGACTTCTAGCCTCCCAAACTGTGAGAAAATAATTTTTGTTATTTAAACCACTCAGTCTGTGGTATTCGTCATGGCCGCCTGAGTAAGCGAACATGCCATTAAACACTTACCTCCCCACTCTCCCTCCGCCAGCCTCTGGCGACCACCATTCTACTGCCTGGTTCTATGAATCTGACTGTTGTAGAGACCTCGCATGAATGGAGTCACGCAGTATTTTCCTTTTGTGCCCGAGAGCTTGCACTTAGCACAATGCCTTTAAGGGCGCCATGGTGTAGCAGGTGACACACCGCCCTTCCTTCGTAAGAATGAACACAGTTGTATTGCATGGGTGCACCACGTTTTGTTATCCACTCCTCCATCGATGGACGCTTGGGTTGCTCCCACCTTCTGGCAGTTGTGAAGAGTGCTGTTACGAGCATTGGCGTACAAGTATCCGTGCAGTTAGAGTTGCTGGATCATATGACTCTTCTGTTTAATTTTTGAGGAACTTCCACACAGGCCTCTGGATTTTACACTGGGTGCTGGCATAGGGCCGTTGGGGGTTCTGTGTGGGGGAGTGTCATGGTCTGACCGATATTTTTCAAGATCACAACCGGCTGCCTTGCTGGAAGTGGGTTGGTGGGAGGGCAGATAAAGGAGCGGAAAGAGCAGGGAGGAAGCCGCTACAAGAACCCCAGCTTTGACTGGGACGGCAGCGGTAGCGGCAGGGGAGGTGGCCCAGCTCTGGATGTATGTCGAAGGCGGAGCTGACAGGTTTAGTGATGGTTTCTTTGTGAGAAGTAGGAGGAAAAGGGCAAGGAACTAGAAGATGCAGTTACTGTTCTCAGAGATGGGGAAGCCTTGAGACTGGCAGGTTTGGGAGCAGACTAGGGGCTTGTTCTGGCCATTCGAAGTCTGAGCTGTTTACTAAGTATCTGAGGGGCGGTATCGGTGGTGATGTCAACGGGTTCTCTGAGTCCTACCAGCCCCTTTCTCTGGCTCTTTGCCCATGTGAGCATCGTGGGAGTCCCAGCCTCCAAACACACGAGAACCTTCAGACCCAGCTAGGCTTCCAAGGCTTCCCGCTCTTGCAGGTGATGCCTTATCCTCTGTGCCTCAGCCGCTTTCTGAGTCCTGTTGGGAGAGCGCTTTTCCTGGGCATGTGCGAGTGAAAAAAATGCAGCCACCAATTAAGAAAGCATTAAGCTCAACAATATCATTACCTTAATTCCAATAATATAAACTAGTTCCTAATTTAAGACTGGACGAATCTATTATTAAATTGAAGTAATACTGTTAACATGAGTAACAAGAATAACTT
Organism: Carollia perspicillata; assembly: GCA_004027735.1. Lineage (NCBI taxonomy): Eukaryota > Metazoa > Chordata > Mammalia > Chiroptera > Phyllostomidae > Carollia > Carollia perspicillata. The sequence continues at coordinate 21,823 of PVKM010020072.1, read as the reverse complement.
CTCCCTACATGAATTTATATCAGAATGAATGAATCACTGATAGTTTACAACAAAATAACCTCAACCCAACAACAAAACACTTATCAAACAAGTTGATAACCCAACACAGGCATGCATGCGAGGAAAGGTTAAATGATGTTAAAGGAAGTACTGGTGGGGGCAGGAGACGGTGGTCCAGCTCCTGCGGACCTCACACTTCTCCGGCTGAGCCCGCTGCTGTGAGGGCAAGGCCCACCTCTGCTGCAGTCAGAGATCCTGGCCCTGTTACACAGTGGGGTGCTACTCCCCAAGGCCCCCAAAACAGGACCCTGAGTCCAGGGCCCCTCTCAGAGCTGAGAGTGACTTCTGGAAAGCCAGAGAAGTACGTTTCCCAGCAGCAGCAGCAGCCCGGGCAGCCCAGCCCTGTGCCAGCGGACATAAGCGGGGGCTCCAGGAGGAGTCAGTAAAAAGATATGGGAGCGGGGCATCCTCGGGTGGCTTGTCATCAATGAGTGCCACAAAGGCTGGCCTTACAAAAGGGGAAACTGAGGCTGGGAGAGGGGGAGGGAATGCACAGGGTCCACAGCCCGGTTGACTCAGGTCCACAATCCAGTTTTCATTGTTCTGGGAAGGTGGTTGCTTCCCAACCCCCTCCCTGGGGCAGCCCCCCCTGGCCTCACACAGGCATTGGGAGCCCTTTATGCTAAACAAGGTGCAGACTTTCAAACTGAGGCTTCACCTAAGGCTCTAGATGGTGGATGCTCCTGGCAGAGGTTGGTTGCCCAGATCAAACCCCCACTTTCAGTTTTTAAAATCTGCCCTGTCCAAACCCTGCTAGACCTGGGTTCTGATTCCAAACACAGACATCCCATAGCAGAGGGGTGAGGTGCAGCAGAAGATTGTACTTCTTCAGGAGGATTGAGGGGCATCTCTTTCCCCTATACAGACAGCCCCCCACCCACAGCTGAAGGTCACTGTCACTTTGTCATGGGCATGTCCTCAATTCCATCCACTCTCCTCATTTCTACTGAAAACACCCTCATCCTACTGCCTCTCACCCCACCTCCTGCATTGCTCTCCTGCCTAGTGACCTGCTTCCGGGCTCACACGCCACCGTCTTCTCCACACAGCAGCCTCGGGGATCTTTTTAAAAAAGGTAAGTCACTCCTGCTTAGAACCACCTGATGGTCTAACATGGCGTTTTGAAAGAAAGCCCGACTTCTATTTCTGTCTCTGTTTGTCCTCACCTCCTCCCCGCTGCCTCCCTGTCCTCTCCTCTCCAAGAACACTGACCGACCCTCTGGCTCCTAGAAGGCGCCCAGTGTATGTCCTCCTTAGGGCCTTCCCCCGCTGTTCCCCTGTCCTTCCAGACCTTCACCTGCTTGTCATTCTGACCCCAACTTAAAAATCTCACCTCCTGGGAGAGGCCTTTCCTCCTCACCTGAATAACCCAGTGCCTCTGTGGTCATTCTCTCACACCACCCTCTGTTTTCTTCACAGTGCCGACCTCTTTTGGAAATCGTTAGACATTTACTTTGTTTATTTGTTCTCTGGCCGCCTCTCCACTCACTGCTGTGTTTGCTAGATTTGGGCTGCAGAACTGGAACCCGGTCTGTCTCGATCCCCACCGCCTGCCCAGCACTCACCCCCCAGCCTGGCCCAGGTCTGTCTGTGCTCAAAGCTGTCTCTGAAGGAGCCCCTCATAGGAAGGAAGGAGGCTGCTCAGGCCCAGCCTGCGTGCTCAGGGGCCACACTGCCATCAGCAGGGGCTCACGTACAGCTGCTGGCAGCCACATTGTCACAGCCTTTCTGGAAAGCAGTTTGTCAGTTTGGGTCAGGAATCCTGAAGCAGTTCTGTGGAATTGGTCCAAATCAACTTTCCTTCAGAGAGCCTAAGCAATGGGGGGAAATGTGAAATGTAGGCAGCAATTTATACACATATATAGGAGAAACACTTTTAAATGTGTTTATTATAAGTTCGAATGACATGAAAGGACCTGTGATATAGTTTTAAATAAGAGTGTGTACAGTAATAATAGCTATAGGCATTTAGAGGCTATTGTGCCAGGCACCAAATACATGCCACAGATTTGACTTATATTTTGTAATTCTCCCAACAACCTGTGAGGCAGTCATTAGTATTTTACTGACCGGGAAAATGAGACTTGAATAGATCAAGGAAGTTGACAAATGTGACATAGTTTATAAAGTATAAAACCAGGATTTAAATCCATTTTAAACCACGCTTCATACTGATTTCAGCTCTGTAAAAAAGTTTAAATGTTCATATCTTCCCCCACCCCACAAAAAAAGATTAATAAGAAATATACCAAAATATTAACAGAGGTTGCCTCCAGTATTGGGATTATGAACAATTTTCTTATAAACTTTCTATATTTAATTTTTTCTATAGTGAGCACATATTTTCATACAAAGTTTTGAGTTTTATTAAAAAATAAGTTGTTACCCAAAAAACTGCAAATGAATAAATATAAAAACTAGAAGAACTAGGGTATCTATGTAGCAAAGTGAACAAATCTCAAAACATAATTTGAGGGAAAAAAGAATAGTGAGTTGAGAAAGAGTGTGTGCATTCTGAAGCCATTTCGCAAAGCATACAAAGCAAGAGTATATATTGCTTATGGCTTCGTATACATGTTATAAATGCAAAAAATCTCACATGGCAATGACACCCAGTAACTTCAAGGTCATGATTCCTTTTGGAGACAAAGAGAGGAGAATATAGTGCCGAAGCTTTAGCTGTATCTGTGACATAAAAAGACAGAGGAAAGAAGAAAAAGAGAACTGAGTAAGTGTGACAAAATATTAGTACCTGATATTAGTGCTGTTACATTACTTTCTGTGCTTTTACACTGTAAGATATTCATAATTAACAGTAAAAAAATTAAACTGTTTTATATTTCTATAAACTTGAGGTGGGGAAGAAATTTGCAAGTATGAACATCACAAAGATTGGTGAGAAAGATTAATCAGTTGTCTTGATAATGATGAGAACCTTTGTGTACAATAAATAACATAAACAATATTAAAAAGCAAAAGATACATTGAAAAAGATATTTACAGTATACAGGACAAGTTAGTATACAAACTAAACACATAAATCATACAAAGAGGTCCTAAATGTCATTAAGATACTGATGTATCTTAATGTAAGTTACAAACCCCTCAGCGTAAAAATGAGCAGAGGACCTGGGCAGCTACTTTGTCACGTGAGAAATGCAAGTGGTTGATAAATATATAATAACTATTAATAGTAAATGAAATTAAAACTACGTTGTGTATCACCTTTCATGCAGCAGATTGGCAAGCTTTCTTTAAACCTTGACAGCAATCCTCGGTGAAGAACCAAGGAGATGGGCTTTCTCTGTCGCTGCAAGGATGTGAACCAGTGTCCCCACTGTGGAAACCAGGTCAGCGCCACAGACCAGGATCCTTAAAAATGTGCAGCTTCTTTGACTTAGTAATGCCACTTATAGGAAGATAGCTTTAAAAGTACTGGAGCAACAGCTAAATATATATTTTACAAGGATGTTTATTATAGGTTTCTTAAGACTAGTCGAAGGTTGAAAATAACTTATTTGACCTATAGTAGTTAAATAAATTAGTATTAAGTCTTTGCAATAGCAATAATAATATTGCTTCCAAAATTGTATTTACTTATACAATTTACATTGTACTGTTTACTGAAATAACTACAGCACAATCTGTGCAAATAGCTTGGCCCCATTTTTTTTAAGTGGATGTGTGTATATTAAAAACTCTGGAAATTCATCACTGAAGTGTTCATAGTGCCTTTCCATTCATGATGAAATTGCAAGTCATTTTTATTTTTCTCTTTGCATTGATATGACTTTTGGCATGTGTGTTATTCACTTAGTAAAAGTTAGGTTAAACATAAAAAATAGCTTTTTAAATAAATTAATGATATAAAAAATGATAACTGTTATTAGGGAAAGTGCGGGGAGATACGTACTCAGGTACTGCTGTGTGAAACTCCTAGGGGACATTTTACAAAACCTATCAGCAGACTTAAACACAGTGTGCCCTTGGGCTTAGCAATTGCACTTCTGGGACTTTCAACCTCGACCAGGATTAACGGGGGACCCGAGCAAGGGTGAAGTACACAAGCAAAGGACTTCATTACTGCATTATTTTTTGATGCTAAAGAGAAAATGAAACAACTTGGGTGTGTAACAAAGCAGTGGGTAAAATAAATTTGGTGCGGCCTTCCGATAATGTGTCCGCAGCCTGGCAAAATTGAACACTACAGGCAAAAACAGGTGACAGGTGGAGATGGCCATGGTACACTCCTCTGAAGCAGGTCACAAAACAGGATGTAGATAATGATCCCAGTTTTGCTTTTTTAAAAAATGGCAAAGGGAAATTACACACCAGATTGTTAACGGGGGTTATCTCTGGATGATGGGATTGTAGGTAATTTTATCTTCCTCTCTACTTTCTGAATTTCCTGCAACAAAAGCAAATTACGTGCATGAAGAGGAAAGTATATTTAATGGGATTCATGAAGGGGACTGAGCCCTCCTAGGGCGGCCCGGACACGGAAAGGCAGGCGCTCTGTCACTCTGCTCATCCTTTCTAATGCTGCTCCTGGGCACGCAGCCCGTAATTGCGGGGGGCAGAGGGGATTGCCTATTTTCTTCTATTTAACTTCACATTTTAAAATGGCATTTAAGGGTATTATGTATTTAAGTGTATTGCTTTGTGTTTAATCCAGACTGCACAGAGGTATTGTGAAGCAAATACAGAAAGTCCTCCAACCCTTTGCTTATGAGTTGCCCTCTCCAAAAGCAGCTTTGTTAGCGGTTTCATTTCTACCAAGGGCTTCCAGGCATTGCTCTCCATGTGCAAATACATTTGTACAGTCCTTTTTTTTTTTTTTAATGCAACCAGAATCATAGTATTCAAAGCATTCTGCAATTTGCTCTCACTTAATGATAATGTATTCTGAACCTTTTTCTTAGTTAGGTTTTTTATTCCTTTACTAATTTACACAGTGGGGCAAAAGTAGGTTTATAGATGTGAGTATACGAAACAGTTTACTCGTGTATTATTATCGATTAATTATTGTATTATTTTCCAAATGAACAACTGTAAACCTACTTTTGCCCCACCCTGCATTTATCTACCCTTCATTTACTGGCTTAGGGTTTATTATCACATTAGTTATAGATGAATGTGGTTTCTTAAAATGTGGACAGCCCCTAATAGTCCAAACTGAAAAACAAAAGTTTGCCTCTCTGCCAACACCCCAGAAATAAGTAATGATAATAGTGTTTGTTTCAAAATCTCCTTTTTGTTACCTTTACAATTCTAAAGAATACTAACACGTTTATTTTAAATATATCCCTGGAATGATTGCATTGATTTGCCCTCTGAAAAATGCAGAATTCACTTCCTTACTTTCCTTCTACCTTACCCTCTCTTCTCTCTCCCCTAAGTTTTTATCAGTTTTTATCCTATTAATGATTGACTTCATAATATAAAATAATATAGTTAACCCTTTATATTTTAGTTTTTTAACCTTAGACAATATCTTTTGATCCTCCACACACACTCCTTTCAACTTCACATATTACTTTTTTGTTCTATTATTATTTTTACATATAATACATTTATTATATTATATGCTCCTGACATTTATATTCTGTTCTGTGCCCATATTAATTTTACTGTACTTCATGCCGGAAATTGCAAAGTCTCAAGTTTTATGCTTAAAGACAAATTAAGTGATTGGTTGAAAAAGTTGTGTTATTTCATCCTAAGTTAAATTGGGGGGAGTGTGTTCAGTTTCTTACTCCAAAACCTCAAAAAAGGAAAAGGTTGTATGAAAGAATCCCTGAACCTTCTTTAGTGTACATAGTTCAAACCTTGTGTTTTTGTTGTTACATTTAAACTATATCCATGTGCATCCATCTCTTTTGGGCTCTTCAGCCAGCATTACAGAAAGAAAAAACACATTTTTTTTTAATGCAGTTGTCCAGTTGTTCCACCTCCGTTTGTTGAAGAGACATTCCTTTCTCCATTGAACTGCCTTTGCTCTTTGTCAAAGGTGATTTGACTGTCTCTTTGCGGGTCTATTTCTGGGCTCTCTATTCTGTTGCATTGATCTGTTTGTCTATTGTTTCTTGATTACTCTTGCTTCATAGGAAGTAAGTCCCAGAGTCAGGTGGTGTCAGTTCTCTGACTTGGCCCCTCTCCTTCAATTTTGTATTGACTTACCTGGGCTGTTTGCCTCTTTAAACAAACCTTTTCATCAGTTTCTCGATAGCCCCACAAAATAACCTGCTGGATTTTGATTGGGATTGCATCAGATTTGTAGATCAAGTTGGCAAGAACTAACATCTTAACAATATTGAAGCCTCCTATCTATTACATGGAATATTCATCTATTTATTTAGGTCTTCTTTGATTTCTTTCATCAGAGTTTTGTGGTTTTCCTTGTATAAATCTTGTACATATTTTGTTAAATTTATGCCTCGGATTTCATTTGTTTGGTGCTCATGTAAATGGTGTTGTGTTTTTAATTTCATATTCCAATTGTTTATTGCTGGTATATAAGAAAGCAACTGACTTTTATATATTTTAACCTGATAACCTACAATCTTTCTATAATCACGTATTAGTTACAGGAGGGATTTTTGTTGTTGTCGTTGTTGATTCTCTGGTGTTTTCCAAATTGACAGTCATGTTATCTGTGAATAAAGATAATTTTATTTCCTCCTTCCCAATCTATATATCATTTATTCCCATTTCTTGTCTTATTTCATTAGCTCACACTTCTAGTATGATATGAGTAAGAGTGGTGAGAGTGGACATTCTTGCCTGTTTGATATTTTTAGTCATTCCATGTTCCTTTCTAGGATATATCTTGACTTCGTATTTCAGATCATTAATGTGAACTTCAGCCATAGCCTTCTTCTTATTTTTTAATTGTGGTTTTAATTTACACTCCTTTTTTCTAATTATTCTTCTTTCACATCAACTTATTCCTTTTAAATTTATATAATCTATAAAATCTCTCGAGGATACTAGAGGTTAATAGAGGATAATAGAGGTTTTTCTTAAAAGTTATTTCCTACACTCTATCTCTGCTTTCTCTTGACTTATTCTTTGTTTATTTTGAGTCATTTATTTATTTGTTTGTTTATTTATTTATTTTCTTTGGATTCTCCTGACACGTAGTTGACTGTTTACATTTATGGATAAAGGACTATACTGTTCTGAATTGACAGTTGATACAGGTTTTCTCTGCAGTTGTGGAGAACTATTTCCCCACAGGCCCCTTCCTTAAATGGAAGGACAGACTGTGCATTTTGTGAAAGATGTGTGGGCTCTTCGGGAGGTGTAAGAAAGAGGTAAGAAGGCAACCAGACTGGCTTTCGTAAAAAGCGAAGCAAAGTATAATGCTGATGGTAATGCCTGGCACCAATAATCCTGTCAGCTGCTATGGGTGTCTGTGGTCATCATGATAGGGGCTGTACCCAGATTTGTGAAGTTGTTACCTGATGGTATGTCTAAGTCCTTTCTAGCCAAAAAACATGCTACTTTTATAAAGCACTCACTGTATGCCAGCATCTTATAAACACTATCTGTATTCCTTCTAATAATTATGCAAGGTAAGCGTATTATTTCCATCATGCAGATGAATAAACAGAGGCCTGCAGTGACTAAATCACACTATCTTTTTCAAACAGCTATCAGGCATCAAAGCCAAGATTCAACACATTTCTTTGAGTTTCCAGGGGCAAGACGTGCCTCTCTCACCCACGGTGCCGTGCTTCACACTCCGCTACCTAGTCAGGCATTTCTTCCTAAGGTGCCTCCCTGGGTGATTTTTTTAACCCTCAATTGCATTGTTGAGAAATTTTTTTGTAAACTTTTGGTTCTATTAGTTTTTCTTCTTATTTTTACATCTTCTGAAACTCTAAACAGCAAGCTTTTTATGTGTGTGTAAAAATTACTGATAAAGCATTGACTCAAAGAGGCTGAAGACAGAGCCTAGCAACGTGCCCCCGCAGGGCTTCCTCGCTGTGAGGTTGAGCTGCTACACATCCGGCACGACTCGGTAAGTGGCTCCCCCAGACCAGTCTGCCTGGCCCTGGAACAGCAAGGCCGTCCAGAATGAGCATTACAACAGTAATTATACGTAAATGAAAAACTTGGAAAGCTCCGAGACCCTCATTCTGTTCTAAAATCTTGCTATAAACCACTTTTACTTACTTATCATTTATATATCACTTTCTAACCAGTTTCACATTCCTCGCAGATATCATCACAAGTGTTTTATTTTTCATGACCTCACTTACTTTGGAACAGAATAGAATCAGCCAGACTTCGAAGTCAGATAGAACTGATGTTCAAGTATCGGTCTGTGACTCCCTGTAAGGACTTGAGCAAGCCCTTAAACCTCACTGGGCCTCGATTTCTTCATCTGTAAAATGGGAAGGAACACGTCTGCCGTTGAGTGTAGATGTACACTATACGTAAAGCACGTAGCATAGTGTCTAGACTGGAATCGGAAGGCGTGCTAGGCCCTGTGCTAGTCATCATTAGCATCCCTGTTCTCGTGTGAGCGACAAATCCTGCAACAACAGTTGTATTAGTTAATTTTAAATCCCCGTGTCTCTAGCTGGACATCAGCGTCTCTAGATCTACTCAGTAATCACAATTAACCCCCAAATGCCAAGTGCCTGAGACCTTTTTCTTTCTTGCTTTTTCTGTCTTTAACCTTTTCCAGTTCATGTTTAGAAGCATAAACAGAGCCAGCTTTTTCCATCCAAATGTCCCCTCCCCTTCCCCAAACCTTGTACAGGTGCTTTCTTCCCTCTGTTCACAAATCCTTTGTCTGGGTTGTGTTTACTAAACATTCGAGAAGCGGCTCAAAAGGATTGCACATGGAGACAGAGCCTTTTTAAAGAAACTCAAGTCATGAAGGGATGTGTGTCTGGGAGGATCGCCTGTGAGCCTCAGCAGGAGAGAACAAGGCTCTGCAGTCAGAGACGTGACTTACATCCCTGCTCTATGCCCGTTTTGTCCCTCTGGTCTTCAGTTTCCTGTCTGAGGATGAGGACGGGGATGATGATTTTATTTAACTCATAGGGTCATTCTGAGGCTCCTAAGATACTGTAAGTGAAAATACTGTGTAAACTGGCAGGTATCAGAGAGATGCTGTCATTGTTATTATAGAAAGGGATGTTATCTCCCCGATGTCAAAAATATTATTCAAAAATACAGGGTACAACACAAATAACGCCCCTTTTTTATTACATAAAAATCTTTATTGCAGAATCATAAGCATGTAATTCTATAACATAACAACAACACACTCAAGCACACTACATGGCATTTTAGGTGAAATGTTCCCATTGCTGTCCATCTCATGCGAGACATTCACATACCCTACCAACCACACTCAATGGCGTTACTTCTGCTGGACTCTGCGTATTAATGTGTAAGGAATGTTTGTGTGGAGGACAGAAAACATTCATTTCATTTAAAGACAAGAAGATCACTGGCAGGAAAACCACAAGCATTATTTATGAGGGACTCACATGGAGAAATACCCAAGGTCAGCGGGATGGTCTTTTGATCCTGTTTTACAAGTCATACTCCAGAAATGCCGCCAAATAAAAGAAAGGGTCTTCGTAAAATGGGGTAGGTAAACCCATCTGCATCAGCATCTGTTGCCTGTACTTGTGAAAAACACAGACCCTGGAGCCCCACCCTGGACCTGCCGGGGCTGGGCCTCAGGCATCTGCAAACTCCTGGTTGGCTATAATGCAAACAGAGCTTTGAGAACTTTTGTGCTAAGCAGTCAGAATGGGCTCCATTAGGAAGTAGTACACTCGTGATTTAATTTTTTGTTTAGTTTTTGAAAATGAAAACAATGCAAGAAATTTTTAGATGCTGCAAAGTAGATTGAAGTTCACAGTCCCATCAATATGAAATACAACAGTAGCTGTATTTATATTTTTGCACCTCGGCAGCATGTTTTAATCAGCACTATTGTAGGGGTTTTTTTTAATATAAATTTACATGATGTCTCCAATTAAAGGAATTTTATTCACAGCTAGTAATTATCACAAGGATTTAAATATCGACACAGTGACACTTTCCATACTATAGCCTAGAAAATTCCAAGCTTCTCGATGTCAGAAGCAGACGCAGGTGACTCAGTAACGCGTGTCTCCATGTGACTTAACACAGCTTCACAGGAGTGCTGTCTTCCTTCCTGAAGTTTGTGCTGTACCCTCAAACTTTTTACCACCTAAAAAATCTCTTCATCAACTTTACCACTGTGGGGAGTAACTTTCCACTGCGGAAATATTTTTGACAAAATCAAAACAGCCACATGTGTGTCTCCTCCTCACTGTGCCTAAGTTGCACCCATGTTGACTAAGGGCACGCACAAGTCACAAGTCATCACTGCCAGCTAGCCTCTTGCCAGGGCGCTGCATGTACACAGAGGCCTTCCATACCCAGCCAGGAGTTACAGTTCTGTATCAGGTCCTGTGCTAGTACTGGGCAGATATACCACCATTGTTTACAAGTATTGCATAAGGAATTAATTGCAGATTTTTTGATTAATTCTGTTACATACTCAACAATCCAGCCGATGGAAAACCTTTTTCTGACCAAGTTTCCTGTCTCCATGTCTTTGGGAAAGCATTATTTCTCTATATCCAAATATTACCTGACCCTGACGAAATTATGCACAACATTTTTTCTGGGGGTCTCTCTTTCTCATCCTTTATCAACTCCCAACTAGCAAATGTGGAAGGAATGATGGCATTGGAGCACCAGTGTTTAGTAACCCAAATGGAACCGTTAGTGGAAAGGTTGATGAGATGCTTGTCAATGGCGGAATCGGCTGGCAGCACCTGAACTCAGGTCTACCTTAGCATCACTGAAGTAGTGCAGCCAGACAGTGTGCCGACTGTGCGGCAGCATGTGAAACATCCTGATAGCATATGACATGGAGCACATGTCACCCCCATAAGACATCCCTACAAGGAAAAAGTGAGCCTGAATCATGGAACCTACAGAGTTAACGATAAGTACAACGAACAGGGAAACAAGTTAGAGGAAACAAGGAGAGGGACAAGTTACGCGACATCACAAAGGCGCACTACCCAGAATGTAGAACAGTCTGTAGGACCACCAGCCTGGCTTTCACTAACCGACGCCAAGAAACAAACCATGAGACACAAAGACAAAGCAGTCATATGTCAAGTATGAAATTTGTTTGAATCCTAATTAGAATAAACCATCGGTGAGAAGCCATTTTTTGAGACAATTGGGGAAATTTGATTATGGACTGGATTTTAGATAACCCCAAAAAGGAAAGGTAGAACATCCCTGTGAATCCCAGGCCCCCTTGGAGCATCAGCCAGCTCTGGAGAAGGAAAGCATCCCCCAAGTTCATGCGGTCATCCTCTAGTTAGCATCTACCTAGTGCTCTCTGTGCTCCTGTCCTTTCCCACCCTCATCTTGTCTGGTTCCCATGACAACCATGTGCATATGTGTCACAGACTGTTGGTCCTAGACCTCTATAAAACCTACATATTTGCTCATTATGTGTCGGTATCCTAAAACATTCTTCATGTGTTGAATTTGGACTGCAGCACATCAGCTGGTAAAGAAACGTTTGCAACCATCACGGGGGACTGCCACCACCTGCCAATAGCTCGGTCTTGGCAAGACAACCGTTTCCATCTGGGTAGTAGGGTTTGTACAAGTGTTTTAATATTTTGGTGCAGTTTTCCCTAACTTTACACAAATAGTCAGATAGTTATTGGAATTATGCCCATAATCATGGGTAAGTGCACAACTGAAAGATGCCTGTGAAAGGCTGAAAATAGACTATGAGGCTTTGCCAGACAGGGAAGATGTAATTGAGAATTTTACAACATGACTAAATTCTGCAGAAAGAGGACTGCCCCTCCTGCCCAAACAGGAAAGTTCATTGTTTGCCTATTTTCAGCATTCCCCTCTGTGCTTCCTGCAGGCAGGTTTCAGGTGTGAAATGAGCCACGGTTTCATGCCACCCCTTTTTGCAGGTAAGGAGACTGAGACGCTGAGAGATTCAGTGATTTGCCCAAGTTCACACAGCCAATATGTAGCTTGCTTATGAGTCCTGGTTCCTCAGATCACCCACTCACCCTCCCTGGGCCAGGGAGGAGGGGGACAGCTGTCTGCATATCTGCCCGAAATCCCAGGGTGGCTCTCACCCTCAGATTGTCTTGCCCCCATTGCTCCACAGAGGTTTCTCCCCTGGAGGGGAGGGTTTTAGAGGCAGATGTCAGCCCAGTCAAAAAGAAAAAGATGATCTGAACCTGAACCTGGACTGTGAGCCAAAGGCCACCCATCTACCTGCCTTAGGCAGCGAGCTCAGGCAACACTGAGACAGAGAGCAGCCCCCAGCTCCTGGCTCTGCTACCTTCACTGGGGCCCTCCATGGCAGGCCACCTTGCCACTCTATCTTCAGCTATAAAATGAGGATAATTAACCTAGTATTGCTATCATGACTACCATATAAGTCATATATGTCAAGTGCTTTTCAACCTGTGAAATGCTAGACAACTGTAAATTAAGAGTTTCTAGTTTCTCTATTTTTAGTTGTTGCCTCCACCACAACCCCTGTCATGTTGGGCTGTGTTTTAGGCTTCAAGCCTCTGCCCTGGGGCCAACGCTGACCTCCCCACTCTGGTAAAAGTCTCACAGGGGGTCTAATCCAATCCAAAGAAACAGGCAGAAGTCCCCTCTCCCACCTTCTAGACCTCTTGCTAGCCCCCCTACCGTGCATGTGTGTGCATAAACACAACACACAAGTACACACATGGGTGCAGGCACATGTTTGCTCTACCACGAACACACACATACAAACTCACACCCTTTTCCCATCCATTTTTCACTTCCAAAATGGAGGCCAGGGTCTTCAGTCCAGCAAAGCCACCTGAAGCCACCCGGAACCTGCATGCGTCACCCTTGACTTTTGCATGGACTTCTGCCATTTCCTGGCCCCACCCTGCCTGAAACGGCTAAAATATCACAGGGGGTGGCTCTAGTCATCACCTGGCCTTCTCAGTAGCTCTAGTCTCCAGTCAGAACCGTTGGGGTGGAGGGACCTGTAGAGAACCTATTTATAAAACCTGTGAAAAAATCATATGTGTATACACGGCTTAGGAGTTAGAAGACAAAGAATTGTAACTAGCAGGTGACTTAATTTTAGGCACTTTCCTCTTTGTCAAATTACTTAAATGTTCAATTACATTGTTTAGGCGGACATAAATGTTTTCATAGGAAGTTTGTAATTGGGGGCAATATGGCTGGCCGAAGAGGGCTGGTCATTTGGGCAAGTGCAGAAACAGGAGTCCAAGTTGGGAAAATTCTAGAAACTGCTGCTGACTCACCCTTCGTTGAGTCAGGAGCCAGGAGAGGTCAGGAAAGGCCTGAGCCTCAGGCTGCCCTCACCAGTTGCTTGGTGGCCATTCTCAGGAGCTGGGGCTGGCCCTGACTCCAGACCTTTTGCCCTCTCTGCTGTTGGGCAAATCATTCACATTCTATTTTTATGTTTCTGCGTATTATGGCCCTGGCCACGTAGCTCAGTTGGTTAGAGTGTCATCCCAGTATGCTGGGGTTGCCGGTTCCATCCCCAGTCAGGGCACATACAACAATCAACCAATGAATGCGTAAATAAGTGGAACAACAAATGGATGTTTCTCTCTCTCCTCTCTCTCTCTCTCTCTCTCTTCTCTCTCTAAAATCAATAAAAGATTAAAGAATACAAAATAAAAATAAATACTTGCTATTAAAGAATTCCAAGGACTATAAAAATTATTAAAAAGAAGATAAAAGTCACCTGAAGTCCTGAGATAAACATTATTCACATCTTCAGAAACATCTTTTTGGAGCACTGCTTTGCATTAACGCCCACCCACTCACCCACACCACACAGTTTTTTTTAACTTCCTATTTTTCTGGAAGGGAGACTTCGACCTCTTTTTTTCTATCTGTACCTCCTCCACCAATAACCAAAGTAAACAACTTGGTGTTCATCCTCCCAGACTGCTCTTTGTGTGATATAAAAGCATAAGCAGATGCCTATACAGGGCTTTCTTTTCTCATTCCTCACTGTTTCTAAACATGGAGTGGTCCCGTGATCTTGTTTGGATCCTGCTTTTCTCACGTAAAGGCGTGTTATAGAAAACTCTCAGCCTCTCTGGTGAAAATCTAGCACATTGTTTTAAATAGTTGCATTATATTTTTTAGACTTTTGGAGTGCAGATTCATTCAACAATTCTCTAGTTAGTGAGCAATTACAAAGCTTTTTTTTTGGTGCTACAAACTTCACTGCAATTAACATTTTGATATTTCATACATTCCTATATAATGATGCTTTATTACTCTGTGAGATTCCTGTAAAGTGGGATTATAAATCAAAAGGTATGTATAATTCTTCATTTTCATAGAACTTGAAAGATTGTTTTCTAAAAGGTCAGCAATATTTCATATTTTATTTGTTCAGGAAATATTTATTAAGCTCTGACACCACTCCAAGCACTGTTTTAGCAATTAGAATTCAACAATGAATAAAACGAAGATCCCAGACCTCATGGAGGTTTCACCCTGGAAATGGAGTGGAGGGGAGCCGACAATATGATGATAACTTTAATAAATGCTTTTGCTCCAGAAATGTAGGAAACACATTTTCCTTTTCTTTACTGTCAACAATTGGCATTATCACTCTTTTCATTTTTCTCCAGTTTATTGATGTACTGTGATATTTTATTATCTTAATTTGCATTTTCTAATCTGTAAATAATTCTAACATTTTAAAAATATTTATTTAGCTATTTGGACTTGTGTTGGATGAACTGCCTATTTATAATCACGCATTTTTCTACTGGGTAGATTATATGCTAGACCCATACTTCTTGTCAGTGTTCATGAGCTCTGTGTATATTATAAATAGATATTTATCTGCTGTCTATTTTGCAAATCTATCCTCAATCTATTGCTTACCTACTGACTTCATGATGGTTCCTTTCACCGTGTAATGCGTTTAACATTTACAAATCTGTCTTTTAGTTATGACTGTGTTTTTTTGTCCTCTCTTGCCTTCTGCCTATTCTATCTTTGTCCATTCTTATCTCCAAACTCTGGGTCATGTGAATTGTTTTCTAAGTTTTCTTCCAATTACATTTTTTTATTTTTGTAATATATTTTTCAATACACCTGGAATTTATCTTTTAACGTGGTATAAGTTAGGGGTCCAATTGTATAACCATTTTCCTAATAGTATTTATTAAAATAAACCCTCAATTCTCTACTGAATTAAAAGGTCACCTTTTACAGTTCCCATATGTACTGGAATCTGTTTGCCTGTTTATTTATTGTTCTGCTCCACTGGTTATCTGTCTATTCATATTCCAGTTTCATGCTGTTTTGATTACGGTCTTCTTTTGCATAATTTGAAAGTTATTCAGTTATAGAAATCTTCAGGTCATTTTATCCAATTAAAAATTGTAATTTGTATTGAAAGTACATTTACTTTATATTAGGAACAAGAAAGATGTCATAATCAAGAAATAAAAGAGATTGAAATAATTGTAAGATAATACTATGTAGAAGTTTATGGAAACAAACTGGAAATGTGGAGGAAAGCAAAGATCTTCCATGGGTCGCATAAGTCATCAAAATGGTGCAAGGAGGGAAAAAAGTGGCAACAGACAACACTGGATCATATCTGAACAGACACACTTCCGTAGAAGAAATTAGAAATGGACTTAATGGCCTACTGTTTACAGGGCCATTTACAGGGCACAGATGACTTACTGGCCAAGCTCTAGCTAGCCTTTAAAGGACAGATAGTCCCAATGTTGTTAAACTATTCGACACCAAAGAAAGCAACGCAGAGGTCTCCCTGTTATATGTTGTGAAGCCAGCATCATCGTAATGCCAACACGTCTCCTAGACAAATCTCACTTGGGAAAGTAGAGTCTTATTTGAAATAAAATAGTTGCAAAAAGGGTCCATCCATGAAGCAAAAAGACTAATGTACAATAACCAGCTTTTATTCTCAAATGCAAGGATGTTTTGATACCAGAACATTTATCAACATAATTTATTACATCAACAAATGAAGAAAAAACTGCCATATAAATGGATACCAAATAGGCTCCTGGTAAAATTTAGTAGTCATTTCCAATATAAACCCATGATCCCTTATTTAGAATTCTATCACCCAAGAAAGACAAATATCATATGATTTCACTTGTACGTGGAATCTAATGAACAAACTGAACTAACAAGGAAAATGGGGACACGCTCATGAATGGAGAGCAGGATGACAGCTAGTGGAGGATTGAGTAAAATAGAAAAAGGATTCATGGACATGGACAACAGTGTGGTGATTGTGGAGGGGGGGGTGGAGGGTGTGAGGGGACTAAAAGATAAGGTAAAACATATACAAAAAAGATTTTTTTAAAAAACGGAAGAAAAAATTCTGACACCCAAAAATCTCTGAACACCAAAATGTCTACCTGTAATTTTGGCATTATATTTTATCTGATGTCAAAGTTGATCTGAACTGACATAAAGAAACTACCTAAATTACCTAAATACAGAAAATATTATTTTTTAATAAATGTACAGTATTACACATTCTGTATGCAAAGCATACTCAAAAAATACTTAATGGATTATTTGTTACTGTGGCTCTCTGTCCTATATTCAAAAGTATTATAGTCTTTTCTTTTTCCAAGTTGAGTTTGAACAGAAATAATAGGAGGCATGTGCCTTCCATTCTCTGGAAGAAGAAAAACATTACTGCGTTTCATTGAATCTAAGACACAATTCCTTGGAAGATGAGCATTTATTTCATATATCACTGAAAGAGAAAAAATGCTGCTCATTACAGTATGAACCATCCTCAATTGTAGAACATATTCCGGTCTCAGAGAGACCGAAATATGAAAAAGGTGCATCTCAGAATCGATGAAACACGGTGCAGACACCCAAAGGCAATCAGGAACCCAGCACCGGCCACACGGCCTGTCCGACCAGAGCCGGAACTCGAGGCCCTCTCCTCTGTAAATGTGGCGTCTTGGGGAGGGGCCGGCTGGGAGGTGCAGTGTGGTGGTCGGAGTCAGCCAGGGCTCCAGAGCTGGCTCTGTATTGGTTCGTTGTTTGATTGTGAACCAGCTACTTAATGCCTCAGACCACAGGGCTGCAAGAGTAGCAATATCGATTTGCAGTTATTTTAGAGCGTTGAAAGGGTGATAGGAAAGAGGGCTGTGACATTTTTGGTGAAGGATGAGCCCCACCTACATGGCAGCCCCTGGAAGGGGGGTGGTGGTGATCATGGCCATAAATCTAGGGTCTTCCCACATCTGTCATCCCGTGATTTTTCCCAAGAAAAATCCTGACCATATTTCTCTCACCTCTAAAGAAGATTCCCCGGGATTATTGGAAAAGCTGCCGTTGGCCTTAGGCCCCTGGGCTATCTCTGCACCCTAAATTTATAACGTCTGATCTGAGTATCTGAGTTGGAAAGAACCTCAGACGTGTCCTAACAGGAGTCAAGAGAGAAAATGTGACTTTCCCGAGTGATGCAGTCAGTGGCAAATGACAACTAAAACCTAGACCACTAGACACACTGGTCAGACTCCTTCTAGATGCCAAGGCTCCTGTCTCCAGGGGGCTGGAGTTCACTCCAGCAGTTTCTGGCAGTTTCCCAGGCCAGCCGATCTCTGTGTCCTAAGCCAGTCATTTCTCCTCTCCAGGCCACTTCTTCCTGCTCTGGGGAAAAAACGATGGATGCAAACTTAACCCACCCACCCCCTTCTGACTTCCTGTCTGACTTTGACCTTCGGTGTCCTCCACTTCTACCCCAGTGTTCTAATTGGCCACTCGGGAGGAGTTTGGGGGAGCTCTTCCGTACAGAGGCTCTGAAGACCTACTCACATCGCCAATCTGCTGTGTGCTCTCTGACAGGATGGGAGTGGTAAGCAGCAAAAAGCAAGTCAAGGAGAAGGGTAAGGGCCAGTGGAGCCCTGTGAAGGACAGCACCCAGAGCAGAGAGGCCCCTCCACTGCCACCCCTGGTGAGTGATTGCTGTTCCCAGCTGGAGAGGGAGGAGGGAGAGTAGGGAGCACGTGGGGCTCCCTGGGCAATGCTGCTTGTCTCCAGCCGGCCCCAGCACCATTATCTTGATAACTCAGAGCTTCCACAAATAGGCTCCCTTCAGTGTCACCCCAGCTCACATTGGTGTGGCAGTATCATAGACTGTTTAACAGGCAGAATGCTAAAGTGTTAATCTGTTAGCTGTATCTTCAAAGCAGGTTTCTTAACTCCCCTTAGCCTCAGTTTTCCCACCTGTAAAATGGGTAGAATGAAAGCCCTTTTCTGATAGGGAGGTAACCATGTGCCATATAGATACAAGTGTGCAAGGCTATAATGTATTGCCTTTTGTACAGGACAGGGCATGGTAAGGTCCCAATGAGTCTTAGCCAGTTTTCAGCGGGCAAGGACAGTCTTGAAGAGAAAGAGAAATCAAAGAGATCAGATGAAGGAAAGGGTGTGCTGGAGATTCTAGGGCCTTTAGCAACATCTGCAGCCCCCAACCCTGTCCAGAAGCTTCTGGATCATTGTCCCCTTCCTGGTGCGCCAGCATTCCAAAGAGCTTACTCCCCTGGCGAGAGGCATCCTAAGACGGGAGGGTGCTTATGCTCACCTCCCCCGCTGGCCCTCATGTGTTCGTGGGGCCTATCTCACAGTTCTGGTTTGTTTCTAAGGCAGTTAGCAGCCTTTGATTCTACTGGTTCCTAACAACGCATTTTTAGATGATTGTTTGTGTGTCCCTTGCCTGGCCACCTACCGCCTTTCAGGTTGGGGCAATCAGAAGCCATGTCTGGACTCCTCTCTCCTACCCTCTCTTCCCCGACAGCCCGCCCAGCTAGTCATCACTTCATTCCAACCGTGACCTAAGAGGGTGGTGGTTGCTACTCCCATTTCTTAGATAAACCAGGCATCTTATCTGTGTCCCCACTGAGTGCAGGGTTTGGCACGGAGCAATAAAACGTTTGTTGAATAAATGAATAATCAAAAGGCTGTGAGTTAATTATTGACTCGTCCAATTGAGTAGATCGGACTTAGATTGAGTAATTTCTTCGAAGTTATGTGCTAATTAGTAGAGCCTGAAATAGTTTTAACTTTTAAAAAGTCACAAATACATATTATTTATGGAGGAGAAATGATAAATACGCATTATCCTCCCAGCCAATGATCCTGGAGTTAGCATTGCCAGGCTCCTGCCCGCAGACGGTTTTTCTGTGTGTTGTTTACGTATTTCTATTTTCAGCGGAACCACACTACACATACCGTGTTGTGGTGTGCTCCTCCAAAATTGTTTAATAAGGATGGAGTAGAAAAAAAAGATTTCTTATAACACGTATGTCAGGTTGGAAGAAGGAGAATGAAATGAACCCTTAGTGCAGCCCCTCCCGCCTTCAGAAGTAGAAAGTGGCCCCTCCCACTGAAGGTCTCTGCTGTCCCTCTAGTCTGCCCCTCAGCCGAGGGCCCATTATTCTGAACGTGCTTGTCCCTCCTTAGCTTTGCTTTTCTTTTGTATCATTCCATAGGCGTATATTCCTAAGCACTGTGTGGCTTGATTTTGCATATTGTGAACTTTAAATCAAATGAAGCCAAAGGCAGGTATCCTTCTGACCCTTGGGTTTTAGATCTACTCGGGTTTTTCATTGTGATCTTCATCCGTGTGGACGCATGTAGCGATAGCTCGTCAACTGCCACAGCTGTGTAGGACTTCATTGCCCTAATTGATCTCTTCTTGGGTCATTGGTCATAGGGGCGATTTCTGTGCTTGACTAATTTTTATGTAATTAGTATGTACTACTATGTATTTCTGCTGGGAGCGGTCTTGCACATGTTTCCTGCTATACACATGCAAAAGTTTCTCCACGGGGTATATACCTAGGAATATATTGGTTGAGTTTTAGGGAAATACGGTATTTAAATAATTTTCCTTGAGAACAAATACCCTTTTGCAACTTCATCACTTAATGATAGAGCGAGGATTTTAAGCCAGGTGATCGGGCACTTCCCTCAACCCCCATTCCACAGCTGCCTCTCGCAGAGTTGGGGCATCCCTACCTACATCCTCCTCCTCTAAATGTGTATGTGCTCTGGGCAAAGATGGCAGGTGTTCCAGGGGCTGTTCAAGAGGCACTGGTACCTGGGGAGTAGAAGTCACCTGTGCAAACTCCTGTGCCAACTCACAGCAGACTGGCCCACCACCCAGCAGGCCCTGCCCAGGCTGCAGGGTGCTGAACTAATGCCGAGGCCACGCATTTTTGTTCCAGCTCGTGTTTAACCATCTGGCTCCTGTGCCTCCCGACACACACCCGGATCAAGGTAAGAAGGGGCCGCTTTGGAAGCTGAGGCTCCACAGGCCGACTCTCTAGGCCCAGATTTGGAGGGCTGGGGAGGCTGAGGGAGGAGCAGGTAGGCCTGAGACCAGCTCTGTTCCAGCTTCACTGCCCTTGGGGGCCTCTCCAGCAGCCGAGCACAGGTTCCTTCAGTGTACCTGAGCCTGGGTGGGTATTTCTTTCAGAACTGTACAAACTATAAATGAGCACAAGAAGACAAGAGTTACAGTGAATACAAACAGCATCATTAAGCCCAGAATTTCACAGATCTAGCTCCCAACTTTGAAGGGTGAGGGCCTGTGGCTCTGCATCCTCCCTCCCAGCCCTCGGTCTGGTTGCTCATGGTCCTTGCTCACTTTCTGAAGCCCTCTGCTGACCTTCTTACCACCCATGCCACCTTCCCTCACCCCCAGGCTCCACTTGCACTTTGGTGGGCAGGACTGTGGAGATCACAGAGCAACTGACCTTGGCCTTCCTGGGTCAGGGGCTCAGGCCTCAGGAGGGAAGGGCTCAGAGGGTGGTGGCCAAATTCTGAATTGGCGTGTAGAGAGCAGGACACCCTGCATCCTCATAGCTCCCTTCCACACACCACCAGGAAGGCCAGCCTCCATGAGCCAGACCCTACGTCACTAATTCACTCACACGGGAGGCCCTGACACCTCACCTGGTGTCGCTTATGCTGTTGGAGAATCCAATTAATTAGCATCAGGGACCATTCTTCACTTCCTGACAGGGGGTTCATATCTCCAGGAAGGAAGCCCAGAGGAAGGAAATAAATGAACTACTTTTGGCACAAGAATTTGAATCTCAACACCAGAGGGGCCTCTGTCATCTGTTCCAACTCCCTCTTCCCACTGAGGGAAGGTGACTAGCCCAAGGTCATACCAAGCATTCGTGACAAAGCTGAGTCATCCACTGCCAGGGAGCTAGGTGATCTCCAGGTGACCTTTTCCAGGCAGGTCTCAGCTCCCCAGAGCAGTGCAGAAAGCCCTTATTGCCAGCAGTGGTCACTTGAACAGTACCATGCCAAGCTCTAGAGCCCTCTCTCCACCTCCATTCTGGGGACCACTAGCAAGGAGGGGCACTGACAGCCAGAGGTACCATGATGGGGCCCTAGACATGGCCACAGGTCTAAGTTACACTTGCCATGTTCCAAGACCACTGCTCCCTTTGAGATAGAGCCTGGAAGGGACAGATGAGGAAGGGGTAGAGAGGAGAAGCTCATATGCCTCCAGGAGGGAAGGAATCAGCCAACTCCTCTTTCCAAACTTGGGTCTGCTGATCTCCCTAGACCTCTGTCTATCAACTCCCTCACACAATATACCCATTTAGGCCTTAGTGTTTCTATGTGGGGT